>PXOD01000407.1:0-35291 GCA_003012165.1 Paramyrothecium roridum
GGACCCCCCCCCCCCCCCCCCACTTGTTCAGTTGGACACAAAACACTCGGCCGCGACGCATAATGAAAGATCATTACACATAGCTGCTCGAGACGAAAGCCGCGGAGTCCGCTGATGATGGGCATTGGTGACAGGCACAGACCATCCGCGGAGCTGTCTGGCAGGACAAATTTTTGCGAAAGAGGCTAAGCCCTCGAACTAAAGCTCACGCTTCCCTGATTTCGTATGCTCGATCTGCAGCACTTGGCCTTTGGGCCTCGGATAAATGCGAGGAGCGCTCGACGTCTTAGCTGATGCAGGGACCTTTTTAAAGTTTCCCTGTGCCTTCGGGTGATGGTAGCTGTCAATGAATCGAGATGGCACATGCAATGGCGCAGCCGACGGATCCAGAAACACGGGACTGACTTGACCCCATCATATCGCGACTGGCTCACATACAACGTATAAACTAGAAGTCAACTTCTTCTTGCCTTGTCTCGTGCACTCGAGCAATGAGTAATTCGATTGAGCAGCTCAAATGAGGTTCAGGCACTTCCTGCCCGGATAATGTCGGATCGCCTAGACACTGTTTAGTAGCCTTTGGTTGCAGCACGCCAAGCCGTCATCCTCCTGTTGAACGCGGATCGAAATCTGTCGATAGAGGAAAGTTGATGATCAGTGACACACGTGGCGCCAGTCGAGACGCATTCTCCAGAATTCGTGCGTTGGGCGTTGGCGATGCGTCTTTCAAAGGCAGAAAAAAAGTTTGAAAATCCCCGAAAGATCCTTTGTTGATACCACATGCGCAACTGTCATCATGGCAGCTCGATAGTTCAAAGACTTCGGCTACCGGTGGGCCACGCGCACCAGACAGCTGCAGGGTGCCTGAATTCAAGCCCGCTAGAAACCAGACCGAGGATCCAGTCAGCTTTCATGTTAGGGTCTAGCGGATGTTAGAAGTTTTCATCCGACCAGAAGCAATTGCGGTGGCGGCGGAGTTTGCTCGATGCCTGATCTACTGCACCAGCAATAGAGCGAGTCAATACTGCCCATTCCCTTGGATTACGGGTCAAAAGCAACCACAAAAGGCGAGTGACGTTTGCGAACGGGATGGGCTTGGCTAGGGCTGAATTGAGCTGAAGGCTGTGGCTGCCTTTGTGCGAAAAAGACGTAAAAGCGTGACAAACATGATTGATTGATTGATTGATTGATTGATTGATTGATTGACTGATTGCCAAGTCAAAAGCACATCAAGCACTAAAGGACTGCAGTATACCTACAGTACTGTACCGTAGACAATGATGGTAGGGAATTATTGATTGCTTATCAGCTGAATTGCCTCGATTGCCTGTCTCGACTTTGGATTGCTATGGTCAGCCGGCGGCAACAGCAGCTCAAAGTGGTTTAGCCGCGGGACAGAACGGCATCACGTGCCCTCGTCATTAAATTGCCTTCCATTTGCCAGTTACGTGGAACGCCCAAAGCATCGGGGTACCTGAATGTCCTACTAAAGTGGGAAAGGAAAGGTACAGTAAGGTACTTACCGAACCAAGTACCCGAATTAGGCTTTGAAAGTCCCATGTGCGTCGTTGGAATTTTGATTGACCGTGACTGCCCCAGTTTTGTACGCCTTTTCCCACAGCGCAGTGGCCTTCATTCGTGTACAGGGGGCTCCCGAAGTACCGTGTAACCACACCATAGAGTGACTTACGTTCGAGCCTACCGCTACCGTCACTCACCCGCCCACCAGCTTGTGCCGTGCCTTACCACCCTTCCTGTGCTTCCATCGGGTGCGTTCCGCAAGAGCGCCAGTAGGCCAATGCTATCACGACATTGAGGGAAAACTTCTTCACGCACGATTGCCCGCGCCGTCGCCCAAAGCATACGCAAAGCTCTGTCGCTTCTGCACCCAACAAAAGCTGCTTTTCCCTCCCTGCAGTCCCTTTGTTCCCTCCCTGCCCTCACTGGCGTCATAGGCCACGACTGACCTAACCCTGACCTGATCGGACCTGGGTCACGCTACGCGGCGCTACCTGTCCCTACCACCGCCCGACACTCCGCTTTCAGGTACCTTCTGGCAGCCAGTCAGTACCTTCCCTCAGTGGTGAGTGAGTGCCTCAATTTGAGCCGCCTACTGAGCCTCCACCTTCGTGCCAACATACGGGATCGCCTAAGCTACCCTTTTGACCTCACACTCTTCTCCCGCCACACGTCGCCAGTGGCTGCACGCGATCTTGACGTCTCTGCGCCGCCGACGAGCCCGACCATCCTCGCTCGCTTCACCTCGCCTCACCTCTCCCTCTGACACGTTGCTCCCTAGGTTTCTCCACCCCGACCTCGTCGACCCTAGCCATAGAAGTATCCTGCATCAATCCGGCACAACCCTCACTCATCGCACGGCCGTTGCGCGCGACGCTCCTCTACATGATTTCGTCTGCCCTCCTCCCCTAACACTCACGATGCCGGCCAACCACCAAAGACCGGCTCCCCCTATGCCGGCATCGCCTCGAAATACCTCCAAGTACACCAACAAGGACGGCTCGAAATTCATCACAGTCCCCAAAGGCACCCCTTCCGAGTCATCCCAGCCTTCGACCCCGACGACAACTCGGCCGTCAAGTTTCCCTCCGGACTCGATAGCGAATGAAGATGCCGCCCCCATAGTCAACCGCAAAAAGCAGAAGCGCCGCCAAAAGGCCGCAGCAAAAGCTGCTGCCGAGCAGGCTGCCATGAACGGGCACCTCGCTGCGGCATCGGAATCCCGAGACCAATCGAATTCTGCGCCTGCCGACGATGACAACAGCGAAGATGAGGCCGACTATCACCAGGGTGGCGAACCCCATCATCTCACCATGAACGGGCACCCGTCACCAGACTCCAAGTCAAAAAAGAAGAAAAAGAAGAAGCAAAAGACCGCCGCGACAGCTGACATGAGCGAACGCCAGTTGGACCACCCCAGAGCGCGGAGCCCGCATTCACCTTTAGGTGCGCGGGGCCCAGGCATGTCCCGAGATAAGATTTGGAGTACCAGTAATCATGAGGAGCGCGAGCGCATCAAGGAATTCTGGCTTGGATTGGGCGAGGACGAGCGAAAGTCTCTCGTCAAGGTCGAGAAGGATGCCGTACTGAAGAAGATGAAGGAACAGCAGAAGCATACGTGCAGCTGCACTGTTTGTGGTAGGAAGCGAACAGCCATCGAGGAGGAGTTGGAAGGCCTCTACGACGCCTATTACCTGGAACTCGAGCAATTTGCCAATCAAGGAGAAGGGCCACCGATGCTACCACCTCCCCGGGATTTCGCACTTCGCCAACCAAGGAGGCTACCCTCAGGCTACGGGGGGCAACCTCCGTCACGAGGGCGCATAGTGGAGCACGTGGGGGACGACGAAGACGAAGACGAGCTCGAAGAGGGATACAGCGACGAAGAGCCTGACGATGAAGACTTTAGCGACGACGAGCCTCCCGAGGAGTACCACAGTTCCCACGACCGGGACGTGGCAGATTTCTTGACATTCGGCAACAGCTTACAGGTCAAGGGTACGCAGCTTCTTGAAACATTCCTGCATAGATATGGTAACATGGACTTAGGCGGCATTCTCACTGTGGCGGATGACCTACTCAAAAACGACGGCAAGCGATTCATCGAGATGATGGAGCAGCTCGCAGAACGTCGCATGGCGCGGGAGGAGGACGCTCGTGAGCACTTCGCCCGCGGCTATGGTCATCCCAACGGCTCATACTCCACTCCTCATAACCACCCTCCTCCCGAAGATGACGAATACGAGGAGGAAGAGGACGAGGAAGAAGACTACGAAGATAGTCAAGATGAGGAGTATGAGGATGAAGAGGTATACTCCAACCCGTCTGTGATGCCGTCCAAGTCCCATGCTGAGTGCTGCTGCCAGGATACAATGACCGAAGAGCAGCGGATGGAGGAAGGCCGTCGCATGTTCCAAATATTCGCTGCTCGTATGTTCGAACAAAGAGTTCTGTCCGCCTACAAAGAGAAAGTGGCGAAAGAGCGCCAGCAGAAGCTACTGGAGGAACTGGAGGAGGAAAGTCGGCAAGTTGACCAGCAGAAGGCCAAAAAGGCCAAAAACGCGCAAAAGAAGAAGGACAAAGCCGCTCAGAAGAAGCAGGCACTGGCCGAAGAGAAAGCGCGGAAGGACGCCGAGAAGGCTGCCGAAGAAGCTGCCCGCATAGAAGCCGAGCAAAAGAGAGCCGCCGAACAGAAGCAAAAGGCTGAGGATAAGCGGAAGCAGAAGGAAGCGCAGAAGAAGGCGGAGGAAGAGGCCCGCCTGAAGAAAGAAGCTGACCGCCAAAGACGACTACATGAACAGAGAGAAAAGCAAGCAGAGCTGGAACGCAAGGCTCGCGAAGCCAAGGAGCGGGAGAGAAAGTTGAAGGAAGAGCAGCGCCTGAAAGACAAAGAGGCTCGGGAGCAACGCGAACGCGAAGCTCAGGAGCGCAAAGACAAACAGGAGCGGGATAAGCGAGAGAAAGAGGCACGGGCAGCTAAGGCACAAAAAGAGGCCCAGGAAGCTCGCGAAGCCAAAGAGCGTGCCCGAGAGGAGAAGGCTGCTCAAAAGGCCGCCGCTCAAGGAACAGCCCCACCACAACCGCAGCCTCAACCTCAACCGCAGCCTGCAGGTCAAACTCAAACATCACAAAATGTCAAGCGCCTGAGCCAGCAACACCCGGTCTCGATACCGACGGTCCTTCCTCACCATCCATCTAACCCTGCGGCTTTTGCCTCGCCTAAGATTCCGGTGGCAACGCCAGTCATCCCGAAGGCTCCGACTCCTATGAGACCACGGACGACTTCCCAGCAGCACGAGCCGAGCCACATCAGCTCCGCCGCGTCGCAATCTACATCTGTAGCAAGCCAAAATCCGTCGCCACACCCTATCACGCCAGTGCAGAGCAGCCCGGGGCCGGGGCCGTTTAGTCAACAGAGAAAGGGCAGTGGCAGTGCCTCAGTAGCCGGCTTGCCATCGTCACACTCCGTGTCTCCACCGAGTGGACAATCCAAGATGCCTCCGCAGCCAACTCCCTTCCAGATACCACCCATGGGCATGCAGCCGCCTCCTGGCTTGGCACACCACCCCCCTCCTGGTTTCCCGAATCGCCTCTCTCACGATCCTATCTTCCCTCCTGGCTTCAGACCCGGTCCCAGCATGATGATGCCACCACCTGGCATGAACGGACCCGGAGGCCGCGGCTTCCCGCCTGGTCCTATACCGCCTCCTGGGTTTACACAAGGTGGGGGTGAGCAGTTCCCCATGGGACAAGGCTTTGCTATCCCTAAGGACATACCGCCTCATCCAAGCCATGCGCGGCAAGGATCGGCAGGCTTCGACGGTATGACAGCGCAGCCGATCGGACGTCCCGCTCCGATAGGACGACCTGGGAGCCTAGGACACGGCCAGTCGCACGATGACTTCGACGATGATACGCAGCATCTAGGTAGCCGAGCTTTGCTTGATGACGACGAGCCTTTCGCCTCCGACCTCAATCCTGGCACCCTCCGTCACCAACCTCCTCGGCCCAGGGTTGGTAGCTTCACAGGCAGTCCATTTTTGGACGCGGGCTTTCCAATCGGTCACAATCCATGGGGACCCCCCGCGGGTGCTTCTCAACACTTTCCTCCTCCTGGCTTCGGCGCACATGCCTGGGGACCTCCCGGAGTTCCCCCTGGGTTCAGTGTAGGCTCGCCTGTTGCTGGCCTAGGCTCCATGCGAGCACCGGCTCAGCCTCGTCACATTGCAGTCCGCTTGATGCTCTGCCAGGCGTGCAAGGACCTGTCTGGGTCCAGCAGTGCAGATGCAGACGGCTACATCGACATTGACACGATCAAGTCGCAGATTGATTCGCAGGCCGCTGACCCATCGATTACAGAGCACGATCTTCTGGACCTTTGCGAGACTGAGGGCAGCAGCTCAAACGGAGGTGGCACATTTGATGTCAAACACGACGTCAGCGGGCCTGGCAACCACTGGATCAGGTGGGTACCTGATCATGGTGATGGCCCGAGTCCCCATTACAGGGCCGTCGGGGCGCCTGGTGAAATTGGCAGTCCGCTGGCAGGCCACGCCTCGTTGCGAGGAATATAGAGACACCCCGACGACGAAAAGTTGAAGCGGAGCCACCTTCTCGACTGGGATCATTCAGAGGAAACGATTCAAGGGGCGTGGTCAAAGGCCTAATCACCTTGTGAGAAATCAAGGACCGACATCACGGGATACGGAGGGGCTAGAGACGATTTTGGCACTAGCAAGACCGCCTGGTTGTTCGCAGTCTCTCACCAGTCGCGATCTTGTTGGGCACGAAGCAAAGCAATGATGCGGGGTGCAACTCTTGTGTGTAATTGTGTGTCGGTTTCTGGCAGAAGTTATCTGCTTCGTCTTGTTCGCCACCGGCTTCCAAATGGGAGACGGCTATAGGCACAAGCGAGAAAGGGGAGACGCGAGACGGGCGGTTGGAAGCCTTCTCCTCGTCCTCAACTATCTAACTACCGCTAGCAAAGCAAAATCTTGTTCGAGTAGGCTGATTTCCTTCCTCGGGTCGCAGAAGGCCTACGAGCGTCTGGGCACCAGTGATTTGTGTGGCAGCCGCGAGTATTCGGCAGGCAGCGTTCGTCATGGTTCCTCATGACTATTTTACCTGTGTGCGTATTGCTCTGGGCACATGCGCATGAGCGGTCAGATGATGACGGTGATATTTGGTACAGAGGTGGCACCCTCTTCTCTTCATTATGGGGAAGGTGGCACTTTGTGATCTACTGAAAGACAGCGATAATGATTAGCGATTTGCCTGGTGCATGGCTGATTCTTTCTATGCCCCCTTGCCTCGCCCTACGTAGCACAAGTCCGTGTTGTGAAGTGATTAGCTCGCGAGAATGGCGCTGCCGTCTCACCTCACGTCCCGACATGTCCCACCAACACGTAAAGAAATGCATGACAAAGTCTTGAAAAGGGCCACCTTTTTTCTCTTCTTCTCGGGGTTCGTAAATCTCAAGAGTTCTTAATTCAGGTTGTTCTACATGATAAAAAAAACTGTCGTCAGATTCCTTAGAATGCCATTCTCTTCCTTACATGTTGACCAGAAGACACGAATTGCAAGTATATCAGAAGAACAAAGATGCCTCCTTCCAATTGAAATAAGAAATATGACAATGGCTCAATTTCAACATTGACAAACTCCTCCCATTTCGGTCGTCCTTGCTTACTCTGGGTACAATGGGCCAAATCCTGCTCTAATCCGAGTTGGCTGTGCGTATGGGAGCCTCAACCCGTGTTTCCTTATATCCCTGCCTGCCTACCTACCTTATCTGCTCTTTTTCACTTACGCCTTTACAAGAATAAACACATCCCAGGCTTAAAGATCCTCCTCTCGTACACTTTCCGAGTAGGACGCGGTCGAAGGGCGTCCGCCGCCGCTGCTACCAGCGCGGGCCGTCGCAGAGCCGTCCTTCTAAGCGCGGTTCTGGTCACCAAAGGGGTCGTTACCGCCAGGAGGACCCGTGACGACGGGGCTAGTGGCGGCACCGGAGGGGTCCTGCTGGCGGATGAGCGGGGTGCGGACCTCGTTGGCGCGCTGCTTCTTGGTGGCGGCGCGGGCGAGGGCGGTGGCCTCAGCCTTGGCAGCGAGGCGCTTCTGCAGCTTGCGGTCCTTGCAGCAAAGGAAGGTAAGGCTGCCGATACCGAGGAGGAGTGCTGAGCCGAAGATGACGGTGATGATGATGCCGGCAGTGTCGAGGGCGTCCTGGAGCTCCATGCAGACGTCGTTGCCCTGACGGTCCATGGTGCAGGTGAGGCCGGGGGCACACTCGCTGAGGACGGCCTTGGCATCGGAGCAGGAGAGGGTGTGGATAATACCCTTGGAGGTCTGGAGATCGCACGAGGTGGTATCGACGGTGGAGGTGACGAAGCAGTCGGTGGACGAAGGGTTCTGGCGGCCGAAGAGGAAGTGAAGGGGGACGGCGGCGGCAGTGGCTCGGGGGTTGGGCGAGGTGCCGTCAGCAGCGGGATTGGGGGAGGCAGTCCTGGCGGGCAGGGGCGCGGCGAAGGCTCTGTAGCGCTTCCTGAGCTCGCCGGCGCGGGCCCACTCGTCACAGCGGTCGAGGGTGTAGCGGGCCTCGACGAGGGCCTCGTCGTTGGAGCAGCCGGCGTCAACGAAGCATGCCTGGACGTCGTGGACGGAGTGGGCAGGCAGGTTGGCCAGGCAGCGGGTGAGGGAATCGTGCTGGCCGCAGGCGGAGAAGGCGGCGAGGCCGACGGCGTTGGAGGAGATGCACTCGGGGCGCGAGAGGGCGAGGGCGCTGCCGGCGAAGAGGACGAGAGCTGCAAGAACCATTGTGAAGGTTTGCTGGTGTCGTGGTGTGAGGAAGAGGAGGGAGGTATTCGGAGGTGGCTGGAAAGAGCTGGGTAGGTGGTGCAGTTCAGCCGATTTCGAGACGCTGGTCGTTGCACTCCTTTTCGAGGCGAGCGAGGAATTGATGGGGCCGTCTCTTGGTGAGAAAGGGGGGGAGGGCGGCGTTTGTTCTTCGGGAAGTCAATTCGCAGGACGCCGCCAGGAGGAAGGAAATGAGAAAGCGACGGCCCGTTCAAGGAGAAAAAGCCACCGCCCAGAGAATAAGCAAAAAACAACGAGAGAGAAGGGGTTTGGTGTAGAGGAGGAAAAAGAGGGTAACTCGAACAAGACCGGGGGGATGAAGTACGGTATAGGGGAGAAGTTTAGTCCCACGGATACGGACGGTAGTTTAGGCGGACCTTGGTTTACCGGTAATGAGGAAAAAAACAAGGTGGAGGATGACGAGGCACTAATGTACTTGGTAAGGTAGCAGGTAGGCGGTGCGCGAGGCGGGCCTCTCTTCTCGTTTGGCGCTGGTCAGGTCAGGCCAGGCTAGGTCAGGTACTCGCTGAGGCTGGGCGCGGGACAGGGCGAAGCAAAAAAAAAAAAAAGAATGCTGGGCTGCCACGAGGTACCTCTACGTGCCTTACTTTGAGGTAAGGTACCTGCATGTACGGTTACGTAGGTATGTACCTATTTATTTAGGGGTTGCGTATGTCTTGTCTCAGTCTTTCGTCTGAGTGTTGAGTTGGGAGAAAGGGGGTTTTGCACTGAAGCTGATGCTGATACTGATTGTGGCCGAGGCTACAAGTCAGTACTGTACCCTACCTACTACGCATGCCAACATATCTCGTGTTGTTGACGCGCCTTTTGGGTACTTTCCGTTGTCTTCACGACTTTTGCTCAGGATCTCCTTCGCTCGATTCCAAGGTTTCTTCTGCTCGTTCCATGCTCAGGGGTCGACCGGGGCGGAGCGGGTCTCGTCCAGCCAGTGACGGGCCAAGGTACGGGGATGATCGATGGGCGAGCATGGGGCAGGGGAGGGTTCTTTACGAGTGGACGAGTTGCTTTGTTTTTTTTTGGTTGGTATGCTTCCAGCACAGCTTCACTTCTGTTCATGCACGAGGCCAGAAATTTCACTTGTTTTCTGCTGGATATTTGCTGCAGTTGGTTCTTGAAGTTTCTTCAACAGCCGATGACGACGGAAGTCCAGAGTAAGCAATTCTTCACGCATGAGGCGCCCCTCCCCCCTGTCGTGGCTTGGCTTTTTTTTTTCTCGCTCGCTCTCGGGGCTGGTATTTTTAGAGCTTACCGGTACATGGCCGCATGTACCCACGGGTTCTGCCGGGCCACTTTGAGTGGCTTGTTGTCGGCTTTGACGATCGTAATACTGGGGATATACGTGGTTGTGCATATGACGGGTCTGCATTGCTCGTGATGGCGTCAAAATGGGAGCGACACCATGGAGAGAATTCAAGCTCGTAGTATTAAGTTGTTTGTTTCAATTTTAAATAATAAGTTCAATTTACTCACAGGTCATCGAAGGAGATAGGTGTGAATTCCTACCGCACTTCTTTCGTAATGGGCGGTTTGAGGGCACATTCTGCATCAAGACCGTCGCAGTTTGGCATTCGCGTTACCCACTTGAGCGTCTTTCAGACAGAATGGCTCTCGAAGCAATGTCCGCGGTGACACTCGCCATGCTAATTGTTCGAAAGACGAATTTGCTATGACCCAATCAGTAACGGCCGTGCCCGTACTCCATTTGGGCAATGCAGCTGATTCCAAGTGGTTGCAGTGCCAACGTCGGGTTCGCTGTAACACCTGAGCTCAAAGTATTTCTGTCGTTTCCTTTCTCAAAAACCCTCGCTCCCACATCACACGAGCTGGACTCTCGGTGTACTCCACGATCAAACAGTTATTCTCCAATACTTGTCCTGTAAGGCTCTTCCTCTACCCTCTGTTCAAGCAACCCGCTCACCCTATGTTTCATTAGGTATAACAAGTATACGGGTTCATACATCAATGTCCAAGCAAGTCGAAGGACTTTGCGAGCCAATTCTCAACATGACTGGAGCTCAGAAACGCCCCGCGAGTGAGGGATTGCCAGACACTGATGGCACAGAAGCGACAAGGAAGCGACCGCGCCCAAGCAGCGAGAAACCCCTGAGCAACGGTCCGTTGACGCATGGCCAGTCGTATCGCTGGAACCATCTATGCTCCTGCACTGAAAAACATGAGAGGCCATCGGAAGGATTCAATGTGCTCCAGAACTTGGAATGGCTTCATCTCGGCCACGATGCCAGCCCGAGAAGTCTGACCGAGTGGATATCTGAAACCAGCCTGGGCAGTGGCAGTATTGATGACACGGCTTGGCCAGGGCTTCTTGCAAGCCTCAACCTTACTCCAAAGGAGATCCAGAGACGTAATTACGTGCTTGTCGCTCCCGGTGAGGGCCCATGGTCCATGATATCCGAGACTCACTTCCGAACAATCATCAAATTCCTTTCCAAGGCTCGTCGTCCTCGCTTCGCACAGCTCTGGTGTCAGACAAGAAAACCAGTGCTTCTGGTATGTGAGAACAGCTTGGCCAAGCACTACAAGGCGCGAGGATAGGATAACTGTGTCGCTGAGGAGATGGCCAAGAGGATTGAGGAGGGACAAAAGTTGATCGAGAAGGGGCAGCAGAGGATCAATGAAGGAGAGTATTGGATCGAAGAATTAACGAAGAAGGTCAAAGAGGGAAAGAAGAGGATTGAGGAATTAAAGACGAAGATCAAGCAGCACGAAACCGCTGCGCAGTCAGTTGGCGTCAGGGGCACTGAACAGAATACCTGGTTGGTGCTT
Source organism: Paramyrothecium roridum (assembly GCA_003012165.1). Taxonomy (NCBI): domain Eukaryota; kingdom Fungi; phylum Ascomycota; class Sordariomycetes; order Hypocreales; family Stachybotryaceae; genus Paramyrothecium; species Paramyrothecium roridum. The sequence goes on from PXOD01000407.1 coordinate 11,179, forward strand.
ACCTCTGAGAGAAGAGACTCTGGGACGCAGAAAACGGGCCAAGGCATTTAACAATCGGCCTGCTTTTCGTGTTTTGCTTTTGCTTGCAATGGCGACCGTATCAAAGACGGTGGTTGCGGGCAGGACGAGTCGCTTCATGGGTGGAAACCCCATATGTAGTTCAGCGAGCATCAAAACAAGGCAATGGTGGGGATAATGATACATCACTAATTTGGTCTTCAAAAAAGGCCGACCGAAGATGGGGTTTATGATGGTTCAGAAGCTGCTGAACGACTGGCAGTACCTCTCAATGCAACAAAGCTGCTTTTGCAGTCTTGCGTCCCGACTCCTGTGGTCTGTTGGTGGTTATCCAAAAGCAGTACATTGTACTCATCACAGCTGCGACGGTTGCAACGCGGTGTTTGCCTCTGGTAAACCAGGCACCACGTTGGCCATGCTACGGGAAGACCCGTAATGCATGTGACGATTGCATCAACCAGTTCCTGTGCGGCGGCGGCAAAATGCTTGTCTCGCTGAGCCAGATCTACCTAGAGCGCGCTGGAGCGGGAGCTTCACGTGGGTCGACGTCATCACTGGGTTGCCTCTTCCCCTGCCATGGCGACGACCTTACCCTATATGGAAATGTCTCGGTGCCGTCGTCCCTTAGTACCTACTAAGTTGAGGCAAGCTGGAGGCGGGGAGCTTGTCTTACAAGAGCTTCCCGATTGATCTCTGCTCTGCTCTACATACCTATAAAGCCAAACTCGTCCCACCCCTCTTCCGTCATTGCCCATGTCCATTTGACCTTTTAGATCTTTTGACTTCTCTCACCTGCTATTTTTCAAAGGCCCTTGTGCAGCTGTTTTACGCATCCAACGCCCAACAACTCTTCTTGTCTGCCCATCAACGCTGCGTCACAAGTACGCTCAACACCTTTCATCATGCCTCTCGTTGTTCCCGGTATCACCAGCAACTCCAAGGACAAGACTGAGGAGTGGACGAACAAGCTTGTCGGAAAGACTCTGTCTGATAGCGAGTCAAACGAGACTGTCCGTTTCCCTTTCTTGATTTCTAGTCCGAGCTGAACCTTGAAGCTGACATGGATTGAACTAGGTATTCGCAAAGCGGGACCTGCCGGAGGAGACGCGCATCATCGAGCCCGGCATGATGGTCACCAAGGACTTCAAGGAGAACCGCCTCAACGTCCACCTCAAGGAGGACGGCACAGTGTCGCATGTCAACCACGGTTAATGTAAAGCGATATGGTACTTATGAGAGGAGGAAGAAGAAAAGAAAGAAGTAGGCCGGATAATATGGAGGGAGCTGGCCAGGTCCACTGATGAGCTGTACGCATACGAGAATTCAAGATGACACAAGTGTAATGCCACCGCCCGACCGAGCAAGGGGGAAAAAATTGCTACTGCCATTTGCTGCACCTCGTTCTTCTGTTTTTATTTGATGCCACTTGTGATTCTTGACACACACTTTCTCTGCTTATGAATGCGATGCCGTCATGAGCCGTAAGGTAGCGAAGTGGCATGCCAAGGCAAGGCTCAGCGTGCCCCGACACATTGCATGTCTGCGAATTTACCCCGCCATCCAGACGCCAGCAAACTGAGCGACACCGAATTTTACCCCACCATGAGCGGCATGGGCCTGTAAGTCCACCGACCGACCACCACGAACCCAATCCATTCCAAGACGCGTCTCCTCCCTCCTACCAATTCCAGGTCGTGTGTCCCTAGTCCAAGCCTTCAACATGTTCAAAAAGGAGTAAGTAGCTACCGCAGAACGCGAACACCCCAATCTCGATTCGCCACATACTGACCTGCCTCTGTCCAACAGCATCACCCCCTCTCCCAAGCAGAAGCTCAAGTCTTCGGTCCAGCGCTCGCTGCGACAATCCCTCCTTACCTCCTACCCGCTCCTGACGCCCTACATCGACGAGATCCTGCCCAAGAAGGGCTCCCTCGAGAGCATGAAGCTGCCCGACCGCAACACCCTCTACGTCCTCGACTCCGTGCCCCTCTTCTACCAGCAGGACACCTCGGACCTGCTGCCGCACCTCAAGCTCGTCCACCGCTTCCCCCAGGCCTTCCCCACCATCCGCATCGACCGCGGCGCCATCCGCTTCGTCCTCTCCGGCGCCACCCTCATGGCCCCCGGCCTGACCTCCAAGGGCGGCCGCCTGCCCGCCGAGGGCGCCGCCAAGACCCTCGAGGAGGGCAAGGAGCTGGAGCAGAGCGTTGACGACGAGGGTCGCTGGAGCAGAGAGCTCGCTGCGGGCGAGCCCGTCGTCATCATGGCTGAGGGCAAGGAGGAGGCCTGCGCGGTGGGCATCCTGGTCGCGGGCACGGCCGAGGTCAAGGACAAGGGCAAGGGGCCCGTCGTGGAGGACGCTCACTTCCTCGGCGACGGCCTGTGGAACCTGGCGACGGACTGAGGAGGAGAAGACCTGGGTGTAAATATAACGAACATTACGTGAATTCGGGGTTTGGACACAGCCAGTTGTGATACCAATTGATACTCATGATGACCAAGCATTCTGCAAAACATGATGTTGTGGACTCGTTGGTCCCGTGCTTCTCTTGTGTTTGTCTAGAGGCGAATTTAGAGACCGGTACCTTTACGAGCCTTGTTGTTACACTGGTGGCGAAGCATACAATGTTGATGAAGCCTTCTCTTCGATACCGATCGCTCCACGACTTCCTGCTGGCATTATTGTCATGGTCTCATTTCCCTGCACACGATACAAGAAACGGTCTCCAAGCTTCCAGTATTCCAGTTCGATCCATCTCAAGGTATTGTATTGTCACCGATCCCGCGGTGTTCGCGAAGTATTGGTGAGTAGCAGCTGGAGCTCTTTGAATACACTCCTCGGTCTCAGACCATGGCACTCTACCATGGTGAGAGATTAGACATTGAGCGAACCCAAATAAGTTGCTGTATGTACCGCCCATTCTACATTTCGTTCCGAGAGGGTTCGATCAAGATGCTTCGCGTATCGAGCCTATCTTACTCTGAGTTCCGAGCGCCGGAACCAGCTTTTTGGCATCAAATTTTTACTTGGTACGCAAATCACAGTCGCAGAGATCGCTTTCGTTACCCTGCTCTTCGAAGATACTGGACTTTCTTCTGTCAACACTCAATTTGCGAAACAGTGAAATCAGGGCTCTTATGGACGTTTACAGCTTAAAGTTGACTAGACTGCGTAGAGCTAAAGAAAGGGCATCAGAGAACAGTCCCAGCATGGCTGAAGGTCTACGGTGGCTATCACAAAGGTTATACGAGAGCGTCACTAGATGATCATGAAAATGAGATGCATGTCTTGATTCGAGCGATTCTATACTACAATCCTGATACCAAGCTGTGACGTGGTTCAGACTTCAAGCAAATGACGGAAGAGATTTCCAAGGTACTAAACAAGGTGCCGGATTTTCCCAAAGGCCCTCCCCAAGGCTGTATGGTAGTCAAGAGGCTCCAATATTTCGGTACCAGATCCTCAACCGAGTCTGAAAGTGAAAAACGCAATTGAAGCCATGAAATGCGAGACCATTCTATCGTCTAGAGCGCACAAAGCCTTCCTTAGAGGCGTGAAGTTCTAGCTTGGAATTTTATCTTCAAGCGTGTCGTGACTGATGGCAGAGCATCAGGTGAGTGTGTACCATGCATCATAAATCGTGATCATGAAACTGTGTGCCTCGCGTATGGAGACTAAACGAAAACTTCGAGCAAGAAATCTTGAGAGGTGCCAAGCACAGTGGACCGTGTTCTCTGACTGTGATTGAAGCATGAACAAATGCAGAATGCGAAACCGAGCAGAAAATCGAGTTGGAACGTTGAGTTGAGACTTTGAAGCTTGCAATGTAATGAAAAGCATATGTCGTTGAAGGAGCGTTGTCGCAATCCTTGCTCTTGTTTGAAGTTTCTTGTACTTCATTTCTTCGAGCTGTCGTAACGATCAATGCAAAGGAGCATTCCGTCATCATGCTATCAGGGAGCATGGAAGAAAGTTTTGAACAAGAGAACATCGAGTAGTAGAGTGGCGAGTTAACTCAAGCCATGGTAGGGTAGAAGCCAGGTACTCAAAGAGAACGAAGCGTGATGTTCGCTGTAGTTATGGCAGCAGTGAAGCTTTCAGAGCGTGCAGAAGACTCAAGGACGAGGCGGTGAAGCAGAAATGCGTGAAGAAGAATGGTCGATGACGAGAAGCATGATATGTCAAGATGAGGTGAAACATTCGTAAGCTCATTGTGAGCGCGAGATCGAGTGAAGCCAACGGTAAGCTCACTGATCCATTGGTGCCTTGATAAAGTGCACTTGTTTAGTCCAAGTCGAGTTCAAAGAGGCCAGGGCCTTCTTCGAGATCTTCTAGATGAATCTCTGTGATGAATATGTCCTCAGGTCCATCGTCTGGGAGGATGTAGTGGATGAATTCGGTTCCCATGCCCTGGCCATCTTCGGGCTGGGGCTGGCCGTCATCACTGGATAGGGTAACAACCTGAGAATTGTCCGCGGAGGGGAAAGTGTTGTTAGTGCCGGAGGGAACGTCAGAAGCAGCATTGGCTGTCATGAAAGTCTGAACGTTGTTAGGGCCCTCGTGAAAAGCGGCTTGATATGGTGGAGGAGGACCGTCGTTAGGTTGGTGAGACTGGTAGATGTGGGGGTTTAGAAGGTGCGGGTAGTCGCGGACCCAGGTGTTGTGGAAGATGCCAGTCTGTCGGACGCGGAACCACCAGTGTTGAGGGAACTCTTCGGCAGGAGGAAGTTCGGCGTTCTCAGGCATGCTGTCTATGATCTGACAGAAGTAGGCGCTGAAGTTGGCTGTGAGGGCAGGCCACATTTCCTCGGGAATCACGAGTGTGTAGATCTTGGCCAGATCTGTTTCCGCAATGTATTCGCTGAGCTCGGCAACATCAGAGTTCATCAGCACCATGAAGGCCCGGTATATCTCTTCGGACCTGTAGACGAAGTAGGCTTCGTTGAGCTGACCAGAGAAGTCAGGTCGATGCGGATCATGGTAAAAGATGCGTCGAGTCATGTAGGTTGGCAGGGAATACAGAAGCTTCTGAGACTCGTTTTCCATGTCGAGCTTGATGGAGAGTTCCAACGCCAGGACAAGCTTGACGAGGTTCATGTCCGCTTCGTAACCCGAGAAGCCACCAGGGCTGACCAGGCATTGCATGAGCACGTTGAAGATGTCGTGGTCGATGTGGTCCACGTTGTGGGTGCCATCGGGACCAACGGGATTCTGGAACAGGTTTTGCCACCAGGTGTAGTGCATCACGAGCAGCCTTGGGACGAAGAAGAGGTGACCTTGGCATCTGACGCGCATAAAGGGTCTGTGGGAACGAGATTAGCACAAGTTCTTGCTTCATCTCATCAATGACTACTTACCCAGCGAGCCAGTTATTGCTAAGAGGGCGGACGTGACCAAAGTTCTGGTGAGGAAACCGTTCCTGGAGTGTTGAGTCAGCGACCAAACGGTTGGAAGGCGAACAGACAAGGGGCACTTACAGCGCCTGGGATTCTCCAAGTCGCTCCCTCGTCGGGAAACAGCTGGTTCTCATGAAGTGGCGTATACTCAAGCTGAGGGAAGTTCTCTGGAGGTTCCGACCAATCAAGAAAGTCCGAGTGCCCTGGGTGAGCGCGGTAGTGATGGGCCGCAACAAACAGGAAAAGGGCGTAAACGGAGTTGACGGAAAAGGAAGCCCTGAGTAAAGCTATCATCTGATCTTCTGTGGTTGCGACAGAACTGGGGCCCAAGTGCTCGATGGCTGCAAGAGCTTGCTGGATAATAGTGGCCTGATCATGGTCTATTGCATCTGATTTCACAGGTTAGCGGTTTGAACGAGAGGAAGAGAGTGGACTGGCTTACCGATCAAAGCTGCCATGATGGAGTTCTGGAGCATTTCGATGTGTCCCTGGTTGCTTGGAGGTACCTGGGTCGATGGGCCTGCAACAGTTGCCGGGGAAGAAGCATTCTCAACCACGGTCTCCTCGCTGTGTGGAGTCTCACTGGTTGGCTCGATGGAAGCAGCTTGGAGGGCGGGCTCATCGATGCTCTTGACCTCGGTGAGTGGCTCAACCGGTGCAGCTTGGGCGGTGGTCTCCTCAGTTTCCTCGGGCTCATCGACTTGCTCAGTTGGCACGGCTAGAAGGACTTGTTCATCGTCCTCACGACCGCTGATTATCTCGACTGAGGCCACATGAGGTCCTTCAAGTGAGGAAGTAGATGCTGATGAAACCACAATCGTCGGAATGGTGTCATCGACGATTTGATGGCTTTCAGTGCCATCGCTTGCAGAGCCAACAGAGGGGTCTGAGCCCCCATCAAGGCGTTCTGAAGTCACCGTGACTTCCGTAACACACCGGATCCTGTTTCCGGTTGGGGGAGGCAGATCCCCCTCCCCACGGGTTGCTGTGATGACGGACATCGTCCGCCCGATGCCGTCGTTCTCATGGGTCGAAGACCCAACCACCGCTCCTTGCGGAGCGGCGGCCCCAGAGTTTCGGGCACTCTGGCGGCCCGTAGGGAACACATTGATTCCCATGACTTCCGAGTCCACGAGGGACTCTTGCGACACGAAGTCGCTGCGCCGCACTTGGCGGCGGTGACGGCGGCCGTGGCCCCGGAGACCACGAAAGGCCCGGAGGCCACGAACCCGGGCAACAAGGCCACGGGCGTTGGCGGAAACCCGCCGGCGGATGCGTTGTACGTCCATCAAAAAACGTCGATATAAAAACCCGGGTCTCGGGTTGTAGACGGTGTTGATGGTGGTTAGTGGGGAAGGGGGAAAGAGAAGAAAGGGAGGGAAGGGGAGTTTTGTTGCTCGAGGCGGACGCTGCCAGGTGGTGTAAGTCAAACGCACAAAAACAGTTGCCAGGTGAGCGTAAACTGAGTGCCAGGTCAAGAGTGTCCATGCTCTGCCAGCTTGACATGTCTACGGGTTATTTTCAGGGGCAGGACAATAGGCTACGGACGAGCAGAATGGCACCACTTCCACAACTCCCGCGTGCCAGAAACCTATCTAAGAAAATCTACGATACATCTGAATAGTATGACAATAGAAAGCGGTGCTGAAACGCAACTCTGGGCTTCAATGACTTGTTGTTGAGTCCTTGGGGGCCAGACAATTCTTCGGACAATAGAACGACATGAATTACAATGCGAGTTTCTGCCCACAGCCAGTTGTTTAACCGAAAATTAGGGCAATGCAGAGGGCAGGAGCCCTTTGCAGCTGGCAAAAAAGTTGTGGCAAGTTCTCCAGGCTGAAGTGTTGGCCAGAAGTGGTGGGAACCCCGTGACAAGTCCGACTATTTTCGGGAGCAGGCAGCGTATTTTGCTGCAGAAGATCGTACCACTCCTAGGGAAGTCCATCAGAGGCTGCTCAGAGCAATTTGAGTTCATACTGAAGCTAGCCAAAGTAATTTGTGTATGCGAAATTTGTTGAAAAAGCGTGCACACGTATCGTTTGCAGGAATCATTTCAACTCTATGTGTAGACCTTGTGATTGAAGCATTCCTTTCTAGCATACATACATGATTACGCCTATGAAAGCAGATGGAACCTCATCATCTCGTATCTCGTGAATCATCACAATCCCCATCCGCATGGATCCGCGCCTTGAAACCAGCAATGTTCTACAGCTCCTAGCCCTGTGAACTTTATATTTTCTCGGCCGGTGTTTGGTTGTCGATGGCCATGTTTTGTTGACGCTTCTCGGCCTTCCACGCGTTACATCGAAGCTAAAAGTCTGCCGGTTGATTAGCTCTGATGTCCGATTCCATGTTTCGACTTCTGTGACTTACCAGATTTAGCAATACAGCCCAAAAGCGTTTGTATCAGCCATCAGTAGGCTCAGGTGTTACCGGCAAGAGCGGCGGCCCGAGAAATAGCATCGTCCATGGTCTGGCGGAAGCTCTGGCGTTGGGCACGGTAACTGGTCACAATAGCGTTGGATACGTCAAAGAAGTAGATTGCCTCTCTGATGACGGTTTCTCTAGCTACTGGCGAGTGATTGTAGAGATTGCGCTCCCGGCATGCCGGGAGAAACCCGTTGTGCCAATGCTGGAACACACAGCGTGCGTTACGGTGCCTCAGCTGATTCGGGAAGGCCTGGTTTCGGTCATCTCGCTCGGTCAGATCTTGGGCCTGGGTGGCAGAAAACAGGCGAGACATTGCAACATATTGGTATAAGCTGTTAAGGTCGGCGAAAGAAGGCGCGGAGAACTGCTCTGGATCTAAACCCAGGAACTCAAGTGCCCTGTCTGGCTCCGATGTAAGCCTGACACCGAGATTCGTGGTGTAGTTGGATGATTCATCCAATCTGAAGTCAGGAATCGTGAGCCAAAAGCCATCCGGTTTGATGGCAAGACCGTAAGGATGGACCACAGAGTTGATGATATTGGCAATTCCTCCATGAGAGTGCCGGAATGCCGTCCACGAAATCTGCTCATCAGAAGAGCACACGGTGATGTCGAGCCGAAGAAAACTGGAACAACCATCAATTTCCGTGTTGGCGTGGCTGCCACGTGAAGCCATGGGCCACGGAATGGCAATTGTTGCAATGTCTTCCAGGGCGTGGATAAAGGTAGTCACCCCGCCAAGAGCAACCGACAGAGCCTCGAACCGCTCTGCTCTGCTGCTCACAGGATGATAGGGCCCAGCGACGAATACGTCGACGCTGTCGATGGGCGCTGCGACAGGCCCGAGGACAGGGAACGTGACGGCCCGGTAGTGCTGGCGAAGGATCGATTTGAAGCGCTCCTTGAAGTTGTTGTATTCACTGATGGGCATGACAGGCATGTACATTTTGAGAAACTCGGTCTTTCTCTCCGAATCCATGTTGGCTTGTGTTAGGGCTCGTGTTAGAAGAGAGACATGGGGGTATGTGAGATGTGTTGTGTAGGGTGGTATGGAGAGCGTTTACTGAGCGTTTTATTGAAGCCGAAGTAGACCTCAAAGGAGTTGCTTTGACTTGAAGCTGCTTGAGACGACCCTAGAGAGTTACTATGGAGAGACAAGCCCTGATGAATCTGTTGAATCTCATGTTAGCTTTCATGCACCACAAGCTCTAGCCAGAAGCCGTGTTGGCGCTTCAGTAAGAAGGCGAGAAGGCAGCCAGCCAACATCTCCATCTTCTTCCGGGGGGGCAAAGCCAGAGCGATCGTAACCAGGGGAATCATCTGACATGGGACGAGGCTTGGATATTCTTTCACAGCGGTTTGGTTTGTGAGTTCGAAGCAGTGCTGGGGGTGGTGAAGCCGATGAGCTCTTGGCAGCGGGACTTAAATCAGGAGCTGTATCGACAGAGAAGGGTCTTCAGGATGGTTCTAGGACACTGGCTAGACAGTGAGTCAACACAAGCCAAGGGAGGATCGGTTTGAGTTTCTGAGAGGAGAGGGTGGTTTGTGTTGCTTGGAGGAGTTCTCGGGGCTTTGTTGCACTATTACCAGCAAAGATATAAAACCAAGAGTGAGGCAAGCCACAAGTGTTCAGATTCTCTGAAGCTCGTAGCAGGTATTTCTCAGAAAGGACAGAAAGAGGGTGAAAGAGGAGTTCAAGTGGTGAAGTTAGGAGAGGAAAAAGGGAGGGAAAAGTGTGAGTTTTGAAGAGTCGTGTTTTGAGACTGGCCAAGGCAGCTGTAGGCGTGTGGGGAGGCACATCGGATGAGCCAGCCTCGAAAATGGACTCTCCCCTTAACACCAGGCCGCCTACAACAACGCTGTAAAGCCGCCTCTCGGCCTCTCTCGTCACCGAACAAATTTCTTTCATACATTCCATCGAGCAGATGGTAGTGATGTTGCAATTCACCATCTCCAGACTCCATTAATGCAGATGAGTGCGGCGAGCAGCTTCTCCTTCTTCTTCTTCTCATGCTCCAGAGTGCGTTCTCTCAATGCCACTCCCATTCTAACAAATGAGGCTCCATTAACCCAGGATTAGTTCCCCGTATCCGCACTCGCAGCATCCTTTAACTTCTGAAGACGTATCTCTGTTCGGAGGCAGTCGAAGGCAGGCCGGGAACTGAAGGCATCTAGGATTGGTGGAAGGGTGGAAGTTGTGAGTAACCAGCCCGTCTCCTCTCTAACATCAGGGCACAACTAGCTTGTTTTAAATAACGATATGCAGTCGCCGAAACATCCTCTCGAATTTTCGCTCTGTCTTCGTCAGACACCATCCGACTCGGTGTGGACGCGTCCACGGGCTCGACTGCCGATCGAGTCAACACTTCACTCGCGACTCGCGGCACCTCTCAAGGACTTTAAGAAGTTGAAACCATACCTTTGCAAACTTCAGATTCAAAGCTCTGATCTGCTAGTAGGGTCGAAGTTTTAACCCATCTCTTCGCCGAGGAAAATCAAACAACATGTGTCATAGCTCCCGACAGGGCATGAATGTTCACTCGCCTGAATCTCGACCGCCACGAGTCTATCCAAGCTCAAAAGAAGGATGGCATGCAATAGAGAGGGCCTGAAATAGTTGTCTTCACTCGATCGGTCCGTCTTCGACGCGCGAATCGCTCGGCGTTTCTTAACGTGGTTTGCTGGGTGTCGGGGCCGAACGACATTTCTGCTGCACGAGCGCCATTGCTACCACAGAACAAGTCAGCATTGCACCCCAAATCACAGGAGACTGTTGGAGGTAAATAAGGAAGCTTTTGGTGAATTACCATCGTCGTTGCTTACGTTGTGGTGGCGTCATTCCAGATATTCGGATCACTTCGATTAAATGAAGGCATCACGAAGAGCCAAGGCGCCAGACGCGCCAACGCGACAACGTTCGAGCCCCACGAACGTTTCGTAACAGCTTCTTGAATGATCCACAGAGCTCGTCCTGTTTTCAAAACATTCAGTTAGCAGAGAAAGGCCTAGGACTAAACAGACGGGCAGAAAGATCAAGGATTCAGCACAAGAGGAGAACTCAGTGTTTGCAAAGAGGGAATCATGCACCGAATTTGCAGAACAAAACTTCAGGCCAACATGCTAGCAGCTGTTCCATCACAGTTCGGGATTTTGACACGCAATGCCTCAGGTACTTTGCTTCTATGGCTAAGTCTGCCCCTGCCCGGCTCCATTTCTTTTGCAAACACCAGCGCAAGCTGCAGACAATGAGATTTGACAAGCACCAGGAGAAGCCTTACCAAGAGCGTCACATGTCACGGACACTGTGTCTGAAAACTCTGCTCTGCGACCGTCAGCCCCTAGCTTGGTGATACATGTTTCCCGAACAACATTTCTACATCAAAGCTCCCGTCGCTTCCCGTATGGAGGAATCAAGCGACAAAGTGCTCATCATGAAAGCCATTTCAAACTCATGTTGTTACTTTTCTATGGGTGGTTAGAAGGCCCTCTTCAGCGCACTGGTCGTTGCTTTTTTCTAATAGTCATGCAGGACGCTGACCGCATTTGCATCATGCAGCCTGCAGTCAGGGACGGGTAGCCGCGGTGGTGCCCTTTAGTGACTAGACCGCCAGTTTCAGATACTTGCGGGTTTCCGTTCGTCGTGGAGCAACAGGCGGCTGCATGACGTCGCCTCAACACTGGACATTGTTACGGCCATAGCGTTGTGTCGACCCCATGGCTTCTGACTTGATCTGACAGCCAGCCAGGCTTGCTCAAATTCTGCTGAGCGTTCCTGAAGCTCGTGGCATACTGTAGCGGGTTTGGTCTACGCAAGTCGTAAAAGGTATCTAGTGCTGACTTTGTATTGTCTAACCGCAGGAACAATTTTGAGTGAGTAGCAAGTCTTCCAGTCTCCCGCCCTGAATCTGAGGTGTTTCTTGATTAGTTTCTCCCTTTGGCTGAGCCAGTGCTGCTGTTGTTACGGCGTTCGTCTTTTGCACAATTAGCCCAGCAAGATGATTGCTGGACGGATGCAGCATTGGTTTTCTATCGATTCCCTTGAGAAAATTAACTGCCCTGTCTCAAACAACGCTCTAGTAGCATTCTAACAGATCAGATGCAGGCGTGCCTGAAAATGCTTACTGCCTGGTGAGTTGTCGACCAATGCCAGACAAAATAGGGCTAGAGCTCAAGGACACGGATATACCCCCTCAGCACGGCTTTTCTTGCTCAAATGTGAGGCCCAAGCAGCCTGCTCAGCTAAGAACAACAAGCCCTTGAACACATCGTAATACAAATACTGACGAGATTCTCCAACAATAGAATCCTGTCTCGGCTAGGCATGCGGCTTGAAACCCCCGAAAACAACCTCAGATCGATACTACACGCTCGCACACACGCACCTCGAGAACCCAACCAATACTCCTTTCTCCGATCGTATACTCTTTCCCAATAGACGGCTTTGCCGCCGAAATTCGATCGAAGACAATACTCCCTGACGACCGCTCGGGAATGTTAGCTTCGCAGGCGCAGCATTCCCGAGCATACATCAAACAAGTGCATCGACGGGTTGCAAAATAGTGTTGACTCGGCATCACCTCATTTCAAAGTGGAACTTGTGAGCCATTGTGTTCAAAGAGAGTTCTTCTATTCAATCTAAATTATCGACTATCTATTTGGTGGTATTCATAACTCGTTTCTCATGGTTCATAAGAGCATCTATATCATGTTACGTGTTTGTTCGAGGCTGGTGGAACTCAACGTGCGCCCGCCTCCTTCAGGGCTTCGGCTTCCAACTCAGCCTTCTCGTCCGCGGTCAGTTCCGCAGATGCGCGGCCCATCTTGATTGTTGAAACGAGAAGCAGAGCAACGGCCGACAAGCCAACACCGAGGTAAAATCCGATGTGGTACTGTTCGCGAAGGTCGATATTCTTGGATTCTGCAGTCAGCCCAACTGCCATCTCGCCAATACCAAGCCAGAAGGCAATGCCAAGGTAGAGAAGGCTGTTGATGAGGCCACTAGCAGCTGCCTGCAAGCGATTCGGCATCGCCGTCGTGATGTAGATGTTGGTAACGTTGAAGGCAATGTCGACGCCGATAGTGCCGCAAAGCATGGATGGGAATACGTAAGCCCAGTAGATGAAGCTCGTAGATGGGCCGTCCTCGTCCTTTGCGGGGATTTGAGTAAATAGTAGGGCGGAGATGAGGAAGCCGCAGGCTGAGATGATCATCAACAGGCGGCCTGAAAGTAAATGCAGGACCAAGCCACCAGCAATAGCAAGGAACATGCCACCGACAGCCAGCGGAGTAAACCAGGCTGCAGTCTGCAGTGGGCCAGTGTTCAAAACGCGTTCAAGGCTACAAAGTGAAAGTGGTTAGTAGATGCCTTTTCTGCACGGGTTATCGACAAACTTACTAGAAGCTGGCGTAGAAGAGAAATAGACCGAAGACGCCGTAGCAGCAGAACAAAGCGGCTGACAGGCGCTTCATGCCTTTTGGACGGAATAGCTCGGCAGGAAGTAGTGGGTTGTGCGATACCCAGCCCTCAATGTAGACAGCGACACCAAGCAGAAGGACGCCGATGATGAGAGTTACGTAGATGTACGGCGTTGCCCAGCCGTTGGGTGCATGTGCACCATCTGTGAAGGCGAAGACAACGAGAATAATTCCAGGCATAATGGTGACTAGACCCCACCAATCCATTGTCACTGACTTATCTCCGTCGCCCAGATGTCGGGGGATTGTGACGAATCCACCAGCAACGACGGCAGCGACGAGAATCGCACCAAGCCAAAACCACCAACGCCAGTCAAGGAACTGGGCGGCAACGCCACCAATGAGAATGCCGAAGTAGAAGCCAATGCATGCAAATGCGCCATACAGGGCAAAGATGAGATTCTTTCGAGGACCAGGGCGATACGTCTGGCCAAGAAGAGCGAGGCCAGCAGGAAGGAAGGCACCGGCGCCGACGCCTTGCATAGCTCGGCAGACAGTCAGAACAACATGGTCACGGCTGAAGCCGCTGGCGATGGACCAGATGAGCAGCCAGATGTGTCCGGCGAGAAAGACGGGGCGGCCGCCGAAGCGATCGCACAACCGAGCACTGGGCAGCAGCAGGGCAGCAATAGTCAGGTTAGGAACACCGGCGGGCCATGTCCGGGCGGATTCGGGCACGTCGAGTGCGTCCACGATGCTCGGTAGGACAATGTTGAAGCCGCTGACGAAGAACTCGGCCATCATCATGGAGAGGACAATGACGGAGACGAAGCCGATCTCGATGATGGGGCTCGAGAGAGATGGGGGGCGCTGGCGGCTGAGCAGCTCGATGTCGGGCTTGGCGAGGGTCTCGGCTCCAACAGTAGGCGTAGCTTGCCCGGACAGGATGCCGGACGCGGCCGGCGGGACCACAGAGGATTCCTCATCTCGTCCGGGAGCGAAGGTAGCCGGTGGGGATGACATGGCGACGGCTGATGCGGCCATGGTGCCAGTATGGAGCCGCGCGCCGGGAGTGTGGGAGGGCGGGTGTTTAGCGGCTTGCTTCTTGGCGATGAACTTGGCGATGTGAAGGTTGAAGGTCGACAAAAAGCCAAGGCGGACCATGGAACCATGGGGGAGTTAACCGATGGACGTCAGGTCCGGGCTTCGCCCTATATATATACAGGCATCATTGAGCTTGTCATGACCGGCGCGCGGTGGGGCAACACTGTGCTAGTGTCATCCAGGGCCTGTCAAGACTCATTTCTGCATTGCCAAAGTATGGTGAATAAGGTAATTGAGTATTACGGCATAGTTAAAAAAAATGAGGAAAAAAGAGCAGGGGAAGAAGAGTGGGAAAAATGGGGAGAGGCCGCGGGCCCCGATGCGTCTTGGCTGCCCCATTAGGAAATCTGGGGAGCATAGCAGCAGAGAGGAAAAAATTGGCCGAAAACGCTTAGAAATCGCATCGGCTCCAAGGCTTCAGTCCAAAGGGCGTGAGGGGGTCGCGTTGGGCCCGCAATTGATTTCATTCGCGGGAGCTTCATGAAGGGCGTCATAAAAGGGTCCAGGACGACGCTACAAGTAGAAGTTCGTGCGGCCTGTGGTACAAGTGTCGCTCTCTGAGGAGGCAAAATCTCGGGATGCGTCTTGGCTGCCTGTTTGGGTAAGGCGTCGATATGCGCGGTGGAGATGGGCTCCTGGGTTCGGTCTGGCGGGGTGGGTTGCGGGAGCTGCAGAGGAGATCAGACATCGCATCGCACATCTTGACCGACCAATCAGCTCGACGTTTCATAAGCCAGTTCTTATAAAGCTTGCGTGGTCATAAGCTTTGATCGACAAACCGTGTGTTTTGCATTGGCCCTGCCTCTATTAGTATTGCTTGCTTGGAGGGCTCTTATTCAGCCTCAAGCAAGAGTATGCGAACATGATAGTTTCCATTGTGACGACTAGTGTCCCATACCGTGCTCAGATCGGATCATGGCGTTACATGCGCGTTGACCATTTGTCACCACAGTCCATCGAAACAAGCAGGCCAAGCGGCGCACATCAGGTTTCAGTGTGCCAACTCACGATGTAATCTATCAGCAGCCAGACGCGAAGCGACAGCAGCTACTGTTGTAAACTGAGGCGCAGCAAATGCCATCTTCAGCCATTTGAACGGGAGGATTTCTTCTGATGATGGCCATCCTAGCACGTTTGAACCAACAGATCCCACCATTAACCAACACTCAATATTTTTCACCTTCGGGTCATCTCAAGTAACCTTACAGCGTGACTGGGCTATCCCATCCCGTAAACTATCGTAATAAGACGAAGCCACTGTTGTAAATCATCTCGGCAGACTTGTCCCAGCCAAATGAAGTAATGTCACATTTCTGGCATTGGCCAACACAAGTGAAAACAAGCCTCGATTTGTTTGTTAACAGCTATGGGGTTTCCGACGCCACAAAGATCCAGTTAATGGTTATATTAGGTCGATGTAACGCACATCGATTCCTATGCGCCTGAAATCCTCAAAATCTGGGTCTAGTCGCCTGAATAGTCCTTGCTCCCAGGCTAGCCTTTGTTCAGTCATATCGACTCCCAACTTTTCAAACCTTGGGTCTTCAAAAGTCACCTCATCCGTCTTCTGATACAAACAAGCAATATCCCCGCCCCTGCACATCACTTGCTGTACCCCTGGTGTTAGAGGCCCCAATAATGACTCAGCTGACATGGCACCTGCCAGGTAGCAGGGGCCAATGACAAGGAACCGACCGTCTTCAACTGGCCTTACCATGATAGGCGATTCACAGCCTAGCAATGTGACAATGCGGTCGTTTGGCTCGGTGGCTTCGGGTGCCGCCCCTATTTGGCCACTCGAAGTTGTGTAGAAGACTGCTCCGTACATGACGCTTTTGATGACAGCTGCGTACTGCTGAGACTGCATATCTTGCAGGATGTTCGTGCTATCCTCGACATTGGATTTGACCCAGCTGTGAATTTTGTTCTTGAAGCTGTCGAATCTAATGAGTAATGACGGTCTTTCGATATGGGACTCTTGGAAACGGTTCCAGAGCAATGTACGAGCGAAAGCGTTGATCAATTCTCCGCTACCATAGTACCGTTTCTCAAGACCGCCTTCTGGAGAAATACCAAACCAAAATTGACGAACAGAGGTAACAACAGCCTCAAGATTCGACCTGTTCAAGGCTTGCGCGCAAGCGACCGTACAACACTCAACACCAGCAACCCGCAGAACACCTTCCCCCAAGTATTCGCTTTTGGCGCGGAACATTGACCCACTGGAGCTTGCCACCGACTCGACAAGGAGGTTTAAATCTGTGGACCAATCTGGCACCCAGCTCGGCAGCCCGGGCACCTTTGTATCAGCCCTCCATTCACAGCTCAGAAGTAGGCCCAAGCTTCTGTACTGGGAAAGGTACTCGAGAGTAAGTTCTTGATAAACCTCTGCTGTCGATTTCGAGTAGTCAGGCATTATGAAGAGATCGTTGTCAGACTCATTGAGCATGCTCAAGACGGCATAGATCCGATCTTTCGGCTCTGAGCATTCAGTGCCATGAAGACGTACCCGGAGCGTTTTAATACTGTATGGTACGCCAGTTGTGCAGACATCTTCAATGACGTGAAGGTTGTGGCTTCGAAAGCGACGCGGATCACCGTGGAAGCTCTTCCCATTCATGTAGATGATAGCCAGTCGAAAATGCTTCCAAGAGATGGAATGCGGTCCGGATTGAAGGAGCGCCCCCTCAGCTGAGGCCACCTCTTGCCGGATCCAAAGGCGCAGAAACCACTCCCGAAACATGAGGTCTTTGATCGCGTCCTCCTCAATGTCGGTGAAATGTATAGGTTCGTCAGCATACCTATTCGTAGCGTTCCTGATTTCGGTGATTGTGTGTACGGTTTTCGCCTCCAATTGCTCGTCAACCCCTTTTCCAACTCTTTCTAATGCATTCAAAGCGGCAAGCGTGTGTCTGTTCGCAAGACCCAGCCAGACAACAACCCGAGATGCTCGTTCGTAAATCTTTTTCATTATCGCAACCTGTGCGCTGCGCTCCTGGACATGCTTTTGATCGATGCAGATTGCATCGATCCACATACATCTCGGCCGATCTTCATACCGTAAGTGACGAAGAGCATCGGCTAGATTTGGCGTTATCCCTAGTGAAGCTTCTTTGTGCAAACCGACCTGCACAAGGACCTCGTCTGCCGTTGAACCCCATACATAAGATAAGGCTTCGTACGATGCAGGTTCTTCTGAGTTAAGATCAAATGTTTCCGCAGTCAGGATAATATGCAAGTTGTCCGCTGCCGTTCCGGGTTGGATGTTCAGAAGACGAATGAAGTTTCCACGTTGAGGAAGTCTTGTATGCTGATACAAACTTGGAGTTTCCTTCAAAGACAGAAGCAGGCCAGCTTTCCCGAGCAATTTCTCCCTTTTGTTCGAGCGCAAGACTGGATCTGAGCTATCATCCGCATCTGCTACAAGTTTTCTCTTTCGTGCCGAGGAACACCCTAGGGAATCCCTTGGGTCAGGGGAAAGGTGGTTGTCATCTGTCATTGCCTGGGCTTCTTCTAACGCTGCCAACATCTGAATTTGCGTTCACGTTCACGTTCAAAAGCAAAGCTGACATCGCTGTTGAGTCCTATTAGGGTACAGGGGCCAGGGGCGTAGCACAACCTGACTAATCGAGGATATCATTGAGAAAAAGCACAACGGCAGTGCCAGCATAACCAGGATTGGAAACTGGAAGAAAGATAGGTGAACATACGATATAGTGATGATTGGGAGTGGGTTGGGAATAGGCAACGAACCTCAGACAACACAAGCGTTTCTCCCAGTGCCTTGCACTATGCTGTACAGGGTAAGGTTCCAGGGGAAAGCTGAGGTGGGCAGACTGAGCCACGGCTCAGCCGCACCGTGACGCACTCGGAAGAAGTTCGGTCTGCTGACGTCACCAATGACACGCCCCCTTGAACCCACATGATCAGGGCCAAGCTCATTCCTGAGCGCCTTGGCTGTTGCTTATCAGCTAACGGGCGCATCAACCAGTAAATACCGACCTGCGTTTCCGACGAGGGACGTTTTGACTTCTCCATAACCCCTTGGTATCTCGTTTTTCGTACCCTGTTTACCCGATTCCTGCAACTGCACGTTAGCAAATCTCTCGAACATCAGCATGTCGCCTACAAACTCCCAGCCGCAGGCCTCCGAGGCCATGGAGCTGAAGCAGCAGACCGAGCAGCCGGTGCAGACGAACCAGCCTCGTGTTCACCAGGGAATGGGTACGTCTCCACGCAGCCAGCAAGCTCATCCAGCTCCGTGAACTTCCGAAGACTAACAAGAGCCCTTCCCTATAGATCCCCAGCGTCCCCACGACGAACCCGAGGTCAACCTGCGCGGAGGTGAGCAGGGACGCGGCTGCTGCCCTGGCCGCTTCTGCTTCTGCATCCCATGCCCACTGCCTTGCAACTGCTGCATTATCCCCCTGTAAATGGTGTTCGAAGCGTTGGTGCGTCCAAAGGGATGCGACGGGAATGTTCTATATTGAGACGGGCATTTCGGACTTGGAATTCTTCGTTTGAGCGTGTTGGAATAGCGATCACAGAGCTTGGGATATTTACGGAATACATGTGCTCCTTTTTATCCTCCATGAGGTTGCTTTTGATGAGACTACGAAATTATACTGGCTACTACGCAATACTCCTATTACGAGGAGGGCGTCTTTTGTTCTCAAGCAGCTGCTCCACGTAATCTGCCCTGGGGTCATCTGTATTTGGACAAGGGATGCAATTGAGTTGGAGAAGCGTCATGTCTTGTTTGGGAAACACTGGGGCCGTAACAGCATTACAGATACGTGCAAGTAACAGTGGTCTCTCTACCAAGCGGCCGGGCTCGACTTTTAAAAGCAATGACCAAATTTTGACAGAGCAATGACGATGAATTGATGTTCTGTCCACGTCATGTGTGATATTATTTGCGGTGAAAATTACAAAATGTATGTTACAGCACGCTTGCTCGTCCTCAACATGTTCAATTTCACAGCATCGACGCCAGCATCGCCAGTCCGGCCACCAGCATCAGGCCAGTGGCGGGCGCCATGCCAGGCGCAGCGGAGTCGGGTTCAGGGGCTCCGGAGCTGGTCGGGGCTGGTGTTGACTCCGGCGATCCTGTGGTCTCCGAGGCGTCATCTGCTTGCTCAAATTGGTTGACGATGTAGTCGACAATCTGTTCGCCGTACTCCTCAATATAGTGGCCGTGGACGTCGCGGTCGTCACCCATGTCGCACCAGGTATCGCCCGTGTCGCAGTACAGTACTACGCGGTCGCCATAGCCCTCACAAATAGTGTTGTTTTCTCGGACGAAGATCTAAGAAAAATATCAATATTATGAAACTCCAATTCTTTCCTCCCTTCTCTGAGTCGAAGTGATATGGCTGCGAAAAGGTCGCAGGTCGTGGAATGAGGGTCCTGTGCAGCTGGACTAGACGACTTACTCCTGAGTTCTCGCTTGTGCCCCTGTTGTAGGTGGCGTTTGGGTTGTGAGACGGATCGCCAAGCAGAACAATGGCCACGACTGGGAATCTGGTCAGATAGAAGATCCTCACTACTCGGTTGGGGCCACGTCATACCGCTGCTCTCGACAATGTCGGAGGAAATGGCCGTGATGTTGCTGAAAGCACCCCCGCTTCCACCGCAGAAAGCATCTGACGCTGCTTGAGCGCCCTAGAAACAAGACATATTAGCATAAAAAGGTCGAGATGGCAGTGAATTAAGCCAATGAACGGGAATTAATCACCTGCGAATAGCCGACAATGGCCAGCTTGTGATCAGGACAGTCCCTGTTGTACTGCAAGACGGAGTCCTTCATTGCTTCCGCCCCCTGTACTTCCGAGTCGTTGTAGTCCGGATCGTTGAAAGAAGCCGGGTAATTCAAGCCGACATAGTTGGTGTCCGGGACACGGCGGGCGACCCGTTGGGCGATCCATTCCGAGGTGCCAAGCAGACCCTCTTCACCGGTTCCTCGAGCGACAATAATGTGCAGGCCGTCGGCGCAGGTTGTTGTTGAGTTTTGCGCGGCGACGCCTCCGGCAAGGGCGGAGATGGCGGCCGCCGAGACTGCGAGGCTACGCATCATGATGGCGACTGAATTGCTGTCGACGGCTCGCTGGGTGGGACAAGGGACCGGAAATCGTCTTCCTTGCTACGTGCAGGTGAACCGCCAGGGCGTAGATGGGGTGAAGGATAGCGAGGAGAGGATGGAAAGGAACTGGAAGCAGGGCGGAGCGGGGACCGTGGGCTAGTTCTACTGTTTTCTTTTCGAGACCAAGCGAAAGGCGTTTTTACGCATCATCCAATTCGTTGAAGCGCCCAGCCCAGTCAGTATCCAAGCACTTGGCAACCCGTTTGTTCATCCCCGGGTTTCCCGCGCCGAGGCACCAAATGGATCCCAGCCCCGGATTTCTATGCCAAAGCCAGCCTAGCCTCGCCCGCAGAGGCTTCCTCCCAAAAGGCCCCAATCCAACGTGTTTGGTTCTGGAATAGAAAGGTGCGCCGAATTCCGGGCTTACTCTTTCGTCAGCGGCCTAGCGCCGTGGGCAGCGTTCTCTTTCTCTCTGCCTCCCTGGGCTGGGCCCCCGGCGCGCAAGGTGAGTCCAGCCTCCTGCGCACGTGTCAATCAGACCTCAGCAGATCGCTTTGACGCAAGGAGCTTGATGCAGGCGGAGACGGGTCCATGCGGAGACGGCATCAATCCGAGAAAGGGAGCAGCAGCAGTCCATAGTACTCGGAGCGTCGCAGTCTTGGGGTTACTGTTGGCTGTGGGGAACTTGCAAGGTGGCTGACGTCCGCAATGTCCGGTAATTAATGCTGATCAATGAAGCGTGCGTGACTGATATCGGATGGGTTGGGCTCCAATTCTCTCTCTCTACTGGAACGAAAGTTCCTTCCGGATGGACCCCCACTGGCCGAAAAGTTGCCACAATTGGAAACACTTGCATTCACTGGATGTATGTTTACCTCCCTACCTACGCACGTCAGTCAGTGTCTTGTGCCACAGGGTCAGAGCGAAGCCTCATTGTCGCGTCCTGCAACGCTCATGCAGGCTAAAAACTGTCCAGAAGCCAAGCTCCAACAAGAGCCTCTCCCCACCCACACAAATGCCCCCCGCAGGTGCCTCGATTCCCGCGCCTAGTGTAACACCGGTTCCACGGCTTAGGCGCGAGATAAGGTCAGACGGTGCCATTGTGACAGGCGGACGGACGTTTACACCAATAAAGCAAAAGTCCACGCAAGCCCCAATTCAATGTCGCACGGCGCTTTTGCCTACTCTCCGGGTCGGCCTCACAAGTTGCGGCAGACCTTCTTTCCAACACGGCCACGGATGCGGTGGCCACCGTAGAGCTAATTCAACACACCAAATTAGCAAGTGGATGCTTCCCGCCCCATGCAGGCAAGCAAAAACATGGCTTCAAAGGCCAAAAAGGATGGGCCCACCCGGGATCGAACCGGGGACCTTTCGATAATCATTCCTGAAGTTTGATGGCTTCAGTCGAATATTCTCCCAACTGAACTATGTGCCCGATGATTGGTTGAAGGACCGTTGAGTTGTCGAGACGACGAGCGGCTAATATGCCTTGCGCGCAAGATGCATCTCGCGCGCTTCGGTCTGTGCACCGTCGTATTGCATGCGCTTGGCTAAATTTGGACTTGTCGTTGCTCTGCAGAATCTCATTCCCTGCAGACCTTGTGTTGGGCAAGGTTCGCGCCGGAGGTGGTATCATTATCAGCAAGGCGAAATCACCGGCTGCAACTCGCGGTGGGTGAATGTTGAAGCGATTGCAAGCCCATGACCATGTTACACTGCATGAATCCATGACCAGAATGACGTGTCCAGGAGGTCTGAAAGATAGCCCCCTTAACGGTCCTTCACGCAAATTAGTATCATACTAGACGTGCAGGCGTCCATAGTTTGTCTAAGTCTGCCTATTCTAAGATTGCTTACAGGATTCTTCGTCATGTTTCGATATTCTGGTTAAGTTGGAATGCATCGCACTGCCGGCTAGATTTGAGCAATGACTGACCACCCAGTGGCACAGGTTGGGGACACCAGGAGACGATATGCTTCTTCAGGACTTATTCACAACAGCGTGCCAGAGTGTGGAATACAGAAAATGAAAGCCCTTGAGCTTCAATTTGTTTCCCTCACGCATGTATTCACACCGATGCTTTTTTTGGTCATGTCTGTTACGTGCAATCGTGACCATTGATCCATCGTACGCTAGTGCAGCATCTAGAGATGCACACTTTACCGATTTTCATCAAAGGGCCACTCGTGGGAGGCAGGCCGTAGTGTTAGATGGTCGGGGTTTGCTTTCACGAAATTACTTGGGCCGCTAAGGCAATTCTTGCCATCAGCCAAGGCGTTCTGGCAATCTCCTACTGCTACCAGGGACTGGCGCAGTGGGCGGAATTCAGCCGCAGTACCCACCACTCGCCTCGGGAGGCGTCTGCAAAAGGCCAGGCAAAGGTCAATATACCGTAACTAGCATTGAAAACAGTGCTTTAGTGCTTTGTTCAGTGGAATGGGGATTTGTGTCGGGTTTACTCTCCGCCCACCAGGAGATGTGGCAGGTGTCGTGGATTCTCGTTAAACACCAGCTGTCCGCCTCGCCTGAATTAGATTTTGACAATGCGACCAAGATTGCGTCAACCCTTTCTCATCCAGAATCTGATGATTACTCGAACGACAACGAGAGAGGCCTTCTCGCATTGCATACTGCTTTCGCCCATTGCATGCCATGACTGGAGAGCCAGGTAATCAATCAAAGGCAAAGCCAGTAACTAGCCTTGGCTCGTCGTCAAACCTAGGAACAATGTACCAAACCGTGCCAGAATGTCTGCCTTAGCGGGCCTAAATGCTGGATTTAGTGATGCGAATTATTCTCGTATCTCGTTTCCAGTGTGTCACGGTGACTTGCACCAAGTGAAACCACAATCTGCCCTGAAGACCCTTGATGCACAGCAGGGCCCAGCGAGAAGGACATGGGGAGTTCGCCTTGGAAAACGCCTCGGATGACGATAGCATACTGAACAGGTAAAATTATTCCAGAACTATCTTCCATCTCCGCCGTGTGGATGTAACGCGATATGGCGAGAGCCGAATACAACAAACGGCAGACAGAAAAGGAGATTCTGTAGTCAAGGGTCCATGCACAGTTCCTGTGCTCATTACGGACTATCATGAAATGTACTGTTCGTTGGAGCCAAAATCTGCCTTACCAAAAGATGCTTCGTCTAGGCGCACTTGATCTTCTGCTTCAGCAGCTACCAACGGATCCCCCAGAGAAAAGCGGATGGCTTCCTGAGCCACTAACTTACACGCATTCGCAATGAATCTTCCATCTTCGCTCGGTGGCTGAAACATTGACCACACGATCAACTATATTCATGTTCCTGAGTTGCCTGGCAGCTAACTGTTTGTGTTGTTGATCCAGGCCTGCCAGAGCGAGACAGCATTGGAGGATTCCGGCTCGGGCACGGGCGCCTACGAACATGCTCAGACAACAAGCTGATTTTTCTCACAAGTATGTCGTCGTTGGCAGTTCCGTATTGAAGAGAGAAGCAACACAACATCCTTCTGATGACAATGACCATCCTCTATTGGAGCTACCAGGTACATAAGAAAGTTGAGTCGCTAACTCTAGCACATACGACCATAGCCACAAGAATATACGGGATCCCGTCTGCTCTCCCCTAGTCAAACTTGTGAGCGGCAGATTAGTAGTTGGGTCGGTGACGACCAGCGA
>PXOD01000408.1:0-36130 GCA_003012165.1 Paramyrothecium roridum
TTTTCTTAGAAATTTCTAAAAGTTTTCTATTAATATGAGAGACGAATTCATATTTTGCAGTCCGCGTTTTTTTGCTACCCACTTGGCTGGGTGATTTGTCGCGGACTCAACCTCACCAGCTACACTGTTTTGAGACTCAATTACAGTCACGTAGAAAGTGATAACTACAACAGAATTTGCATCTTTCTCGATTCTGAGCGCTAGTCTACATCGCTGAAAACAACAACAAAGTGGTATCTCTAATTCGACCAAGCCCATCCCATACGCACAAATGACAACATCTCCTACGCACGTTCAGACTGTTCAGCTGCAGACTCTCCCTGCGAGTCGCCATGCCCCGCTGACGCCACTTTCTCTGCGTTGGCACTACCCATTCCCGGCCTTCCAGCATCAAACTGCCCAGTTTCTGCATGGCTGGAGCTGCGCGATTGGACCTGCTCCAAGTACGCATTCAGCTGGGATGGAACCGGACAGAAATGCGTCCATATCTCCTCCTCTTCTCCAAAGTCCTGTAGTCCATTGTCCATCATCTCACCCTCTGCCACGAGGCATAATAGCCTGCGCCACTGCCGCCTAAACCACGCCCGGAGCCGAGTGGAGAACTCGTTGGGGATTCGCAGGCGCGCGGCTACGTACTTGTCTTCTGGCGCGTGGTCCAGCCGCACCGGCTCGTCCGGCTCCGACGGCGGCTCCGCCGATCGCAGCAGCTGATCGTCCGGCCACTGGTTGTACTTGGTCTGCTCCGGCGGCAGCGTGTATTTGAGAAACTCGAGCGTCGCCGTCATCGTCAGGTAAAACGCTCTCTGCGGGTTGACCATGGTCTTGGCGAAGAGCGAAAGCCAGTGCGGGTAGAGCACCGCAAAGTCGGACATGGACAAGTGTGTTGATCCCACAATCGTTATCATCCAACACAGTGAGCCAGAGTCCTGTGCCTCGTTGCAGATGTTGACGATGGCATCAAAGTTATCCCTCCAGTGCATGAAGGCTTCGGAGCATACTGAGACGAGGGGCTTTGCTACCCTGCCTTCAGGTCCATTCCCAGCGGGCGGCGTACCTTGACCCCAGGCATCCAGCAAAACGCCTTGACCAATCCAGTCAAACGAATGCTCTCGGCATACTTGCACTGTCGTTGCACCGCCAAAGGAGTGCCCCATCGCTGTCATGTTGTGCATGAACATGCGATCTTGCCAATCAGCCCACTTGATGCCCTTCAATCCTAGCGAACTAGAGCCAATATTGCCCTTCTTGCGAAGGTTCATTGCTGCGACCTCTTCGCCCCTTCCACTGTTGATGAGATCGAGGACGTAGTACGCCTCCTTTAGTTCCTCTAGCCGTAATTCGATCTGTGCGGACCTGAGCTTCCTGTCCACCCCACGGGGGTTGTTGGGCGAGGTGTCTTGCGCGTTGTCCTTGGGGAGAATATAGTCGACCACGTAATAAGGGTTTCCGTCATGCTTCCCACGACCTTTGACCTTTTTGCTCTTCTTTCCGGTGTCGCCAGTGGGTTGCCGTGTGTGCAAAACAGCCGTCGAGGATTCAATGTCGGATGGAGCGATTTGTTTAGGCAGGTTGACGTACGTCCTCGCACCGCTGCCGTCTCTATGCTCCACGGCGACCACGATAAAGCCGAAGCTGGCCAACTCGCCGCAGATGGCACTGTAGCATAATCTCGAGCCGCCAAGCCCATGGCTAAAGACAATGACTGGAAACTTGGTCTTGTCCGCCGAGCCCCGTTCCTCCTCGCGCGCAGCTTCACCA
This sequence comes from Paramyrothecium roridum, assembly GCA_003012165.1. NCBI lineage: Eukaryota > Fungi > Ascomycota > Sordariomycetes > Hypocreales > Stachybotryaceae > Paramyrothecium > Paramyrothecium roridum. Next base: position 1,759 of record PXOD01000408.1, read on the forward strand.
GTCGGGCCCTTATCATCAAGTAAGTCTTCAGGCCAGTGAGATGCTAGGGTGGCATTTCGGAATGCTGGCAGCTTTGTGAAGAGTGTTGTGCAGGCGAGATAGCCGGTAACAGGTAACGCTGGGACGTTGAGGAACTTGGCATACCCCTTTGCAGTGGCCGCTCGAGGCCGAGGCATCCAATCCACGCGGTGTAGCTTGTGCTTGCCATCGGGGCAGTATTCGCCGTTTTGCAGCTCGGAGGGATAGTAAACTCCCATAAGTACTGTGTCCAGACGAAGAACTGGTTTTCCGTCGCGTTTGAGAGGAGAAACGGGTCTTGGTTCCCGAGCAGGGACTTCAATGTCCATATAGCCGACATTGTAAGGGCCTGTATAGTTGGGAAGGCGATGCAAAAACCGGTCACGAATCGTCTTCTTCGGCCCTTTCGCTTTGCGAAGCCGTCGTGTATCAGCCTTGGGAGGGCGCTGGCGTCGGTATGGATCTGACATGTCTCATGACCTGCCTCTTCAGGCTGCTAAAGGAAAAAAAAGATTTGGTTCACCAAAAAGATATTTATCAGAAGTCTTCTGTGCAATGCATGGCTGGTTCCTGGGCTGTCGTGTGCCATCTACTTATCACCCAGCAATTTTGCATGGGACAATGCAGCTGTGATCAGTGACGTCAGGATGGAGCGTTTGGCCCGGGGCTACTGGAGGCAGTGCCTGGATTCCCGGATGCCCGGAGCCAACTAATCGAGCCCAGTTCTGAAGGAAACTCCCGTCATGTGGCATCAAGCTTTGAACTGGTGGATGCATTTCCACGGATCCCCAGTTTCGCTTTATCCTCCGCTGATTTTTTGTAAAGCATGTCAAAGTGCTACTCAGCAGCATTTTCAGGGATCCATAAAAAATGGCCTTGGTGTCACTCATCGGCTGCTACAAGAGAACAAAACTCAGCAGAAGCGAGGCCTTGTCGATTGTCGATCGCGACGGAAAAACTCCATATTCTCATCTTTACGAAATCTATTACGCCTGAAGATTGATGGAATGTTACCATGAGGCGAAATAGTCGTGGGTTACTGTACTGCTAACTCCGGTGCAGTGATCCGATGGGGCCGCACGATCGCATTGTTAGTGTAAAAAACAAATCCATTGGAGCTCCGCGCTCATGGTGGGGCAGAGCGCGCTCTGCATCGGCCCTAAGTTTATCCGCGAGGGCATCCCCCACTCACGTGAGCGTCGCCTCCCGCTTTGCCCACAACCATTTGCCAAATTCCCGAAAAACCCAGCGCCAGGCTTCCCGTCGACTCATCATCCACATCAGCAACACCACAAATCCATCACCATGGGTAAAGTTCACGGATCTCTTGCCCGTGCCGGTATGTTCACCTCAACATTTGCTCCGCGGTTTTTGCCCATACTGACTTTCTCTCAGGCAAGGTCAAGTCTCAGACCCCCAAAGTACGATGAACCACCGAACTCCCACGATCGCTGCCTACGAACTCGCGAAATGACTAACCACCGTTGCCCTACAGGTTGAGCCCCAGGAGAAGGCAAAGGTCCCCAAGGGCCGTGCCTTGAAGCGCCTCAAGTACACTCGTCGTTTCGTCAACGTCGCCCTGACCGGCGGCAAGCGCAAGGTGAGCCGACCCGAATTTCCAGATTTGGCACGACAATTTTTTTTCGAGAGCGACCTTCTGACATGGAGACACACAGATGAACCCCAACCCCGGCAGCTAAAGAATGAAAAACGACAACGAGGGATGAGGGAAAACGGCAACTGGCGGGACACGATGTACGGTTCTCCGAAGGTTTAGCTCAATTAAGAGTAGAGAGCATGGATTTAGGTCTGGTCGATCGATAGGCTGAGCACCTCTCATGTGATATAATGGAGCGGTGCGACGAAGCGCGACGGCTTTACTCGGCGTCCGGTGTCGTTTGTCAATAAAACAACATTCGTCCGCGATTTTGGACCCAATCTCTGGAAAGTGGTGATCGAATCAGTGGAGCCTCGAGGACTTTTGTCGCATCGGGATAACACCTCCCATGTTGCAGTGTAATGCCCTTGTGAAGATGGCGTAGAAAGCGGTGGCAAGAGTACGCGGATTGTCATTTGTGTCTCATAGATGCGGCAGATGAATGGCGACATTGCTGGCTAAACTTCCAAGCACTGATTGATATCGATCGTCTTACGGATTCGAAACATATCTCCGACTTAGAAACTAGATAATTTTGATTAGAACAGTACTCACCTGTTCTATTTTGCCTGCAACGAACCATGATTGCCTCCCCGCTTCGAGCTTATCGCAAAAGTCGTAGAATGCTGTCACCAAGAAATTCTCATCACGTGACAAGCTTCCCTTCTACCGAAACATCGTGAACCTTGAGCGGCTGCCCTCGACACCTCACCTGCCACCCCACGCCACTTATTCTTACAGCACGCAGATACCATGGCGGACGTAGAAATGGATGTCGACGCCGTCGACGCCGTCGACAACGGCTCGCCCCCGCCCGCCCCCCGCCAACGAGTCCGAAATGCAGACCCATGCCAAGGCCACCGCTGTCCGTTCCATCGAGGGCTGGATCATTGTGGTCACCAACGTGCACGAGGAGGCCGACGAGGAGGCGATCCAGGACAAGTTCGGCGAGTACGGCGAGATCAAGAACCTACATCTCAACCTCGATCGCCGAAGCGGTTACGTCAAGGTACGAGGATGGCGGACCTGTGCGCGCAGGACGCCCCCGCCCTCCAGCTATAGAGAACAGGCAGGCTGACGCGCGTTCTATCTTTTTTTATCTCTATAGGGTTATGCTCTGATCGAGTATGCCACGCTGGAAGAAGCCAGGGCTGCCATTGATGGCGCGCACGACACGAAACTTCTCGACCAGACGGTGCAGGTGGACTTCGCGTTCGTAAGACCACCGCCGGGCGGCAAGGGAGGGCGCGGCGGACGAGCGGGCGGCGGCAGGCGAGGACGCAGCCGTAGCAGGAGCCCCGAGAAGCAGGACCGCGACGAGTGAGGCGGACAGGGAGCGCGCCGAAGCATGACAGAAAGCGACGCTGAGTACCACGAATGAAGCTGGCCGACATGTAAATCCGAAGAGAGGATTGATAACCATGTCGGCGGATGTGCCCACTTCTAAAGAGGTATGTGCAGAAACTTGTTTGATCAACGAAGGCATGAAATTGATGATTTGCCGGCAGGGAAATAAGCCCAGAGCGCGTAAAGATTGGTTATGAACAAACCCCATGAAATGATATGGAATACACTCAGCCAGGAGCAGAACTTGGCGAGCAATATCAACAATGCAGCCGACGGTGCAGAGAATTCTGACAGATTCATTCATGCGAAAAGATGCTCGTGCGACATTGTCTGATCGTGACAATCTCAAGCCTCATCATTTTGTGTCATATCCTGCGTGACAGATAAACTTCCTATCAAGCTTACACAGTTTAATCGATTTCATCACTAACAAAGCAAGAATTTCTCCTAAATTCGAAGGACATGCGACATAAATGCTACACTGCGACTGTTACAGGACCTGCCCCCGGGGCCACGTCAAGCGAACCCGCAATGAGCGAAAGAAGAAACCTATGCCACTTGATGGGTTGCGTTTCGGAAACGTACAGCTATTTACGATTTTGGGAATGTAGCGCTCGCGTCCCCACGATGCCCGCTGAGCTACACTACGACTGCCTCTGCGCAGATGCTTCAGCATTGCCCCCCTTAGAAAACCCATGTGAATGACTCTCGCACATGGAACGTTGTTGAACGCCTGCACGTGAACGTTAGGAAGATTGCTTTAGGCAAACCTCGAGGGATCTGGAACTTACCTGATATCTGCGCTTGAAGCGCCAATCAGCACTTTGAATGCACCCTCCTCGGCAATCCAGCTGGAGATGGAATCATCGTAGTATCCAACAGCGTACTTGTCCAACTGGATGCTGATGTGGCGTGTCTCATCAGGCTCCAAAAAGACCTTCTCGAAGGCGACGAGCTCCTTCTCCGGCCTGGGCAGCCGGCTCTTCTCGTCGTGAACATACACCTGCACGATCTCGGAGCCAGCACGGGTGCCTGTGTTGGAGATGGCTAGGGTGATCTTGATGGTGCCGTTGGCTGTGAGGTCTCGGGATGACACTTCGGGACGACCGTACTCGAACGTGGTGTATGAGAGGCCATGGCCGAAGGGGAAGAGAGGTGCGATGTTAGCGCGCTCGTAATGCTTGTAGCCGACGTACAAGCCCTCGCCGTAGAGAACCTTGAGGTTCTCGCCCGGCCAGTTGTGCCATGCAGGCGTGTGCTCGATACGTTGAGGGAAGGTTGCCTATGCACCGTTAGTACGTGGCAACGATTGACCGAGTTTTCATATAACTTACTGGGAGCTTTCCACTGGGGCTTGCGAGACCGAAGATCACATCGGCAAGTGCATTTCCAGCTTCCTGGCCCTGATACCAGCCCTGAATAATGGCTGGAACGCTATCAGCCCACGGCATGTGGACCGGGCTGCCGGACTGATTAACCACAACTGTCCGTGGATTCGCCTTGACCACAGCCTCAATAAGCCTATCCTGACTTCCGTCAACAGGTAGATCCATTGTCTGGCGATCGTAGCCCTCCGACTCCCACTCGGCGTCTACGCCGACAATGACCACGGCGACGTCTGCCTGCTTCGCGGCTTCGACAGCCTCCTGCACATAATCGACCTTATCTTCCTGCTTGAAGCCAATACGACATCCTCCATACTTGTGCGTGATACCAAACTGCTTCTGCTTGGCAATGGGGCGCAGCTCATTGGTCATCTCGACCTTGAGCTCAACGGCTTTGCCAGCTTCCATGTCAACTTCGACCAAATAGTCGATGGAGCCATCGAACATAGCTTCGCCCTCCTCAGTCCAGTCCCACAAGTCAAGGACTAGCTCTCCTCTCACGTAAAGTCGTCCGGGGCCGACGCTCATGAAGCTGACGGTGTGCTTCCCGCTAGCTGTGGGGGTGATGTATGTCGTCGCAATGGCGGACCACTCTGGACCAATTTGTTGCAAGGGCGCAGAATCCCATAGAAACAAATCCGTGTTGGTACGTCGCTGCACTACAACTGGTTCGCCCTCAAATTTGTCGCCAGAATACCAGTCGATATTCACACCTGGTTTGCCGGCCTTCTCTGTGCAGAATGGCGATGCAACTGGAAGCCATTTATGAATGTGGCAGCCCTGCGCAAAAGTCACTTCCTTTTCGGCCACTCGTCGAATACTTTCCAACGGGATGGTGTTGTAGTAAGGGTTAAGACTGGCACTGCCACCGCCGCCAGCAATGGCCCGGTTCGCGTTTGGCCCGATCACGGCGACCTTCGTGTTCTTGGGACAAAGCGGGAGGATGTCACTATCGTTCTTGAGCAAGGTCAGGCCTTCATGGCCAGCAGTGCGGATGAGGGTTCTGGTAGTCTCGAGATCATTCTCGCGTTCTGGGAGCTCGGCTGACATGTCGTCACCTTTGACTCGAGATACGAGCGTCAATACGTTCTCCACAGCGCGGTCAATGTCTTCGACGTCCAGCTTGCCCTCTTCCACTGCAGCAACGAGCTTGTCTAGTCGCCACTTAGGAGAATAGGGAAATTCTACATCGCACCCTGCCTGAAGCGACTCGATTGTAGAAGTAGTGCCGCCCCAATCGGAGATGACGGCTCTATTTTGGTCGTTAGCACTATGATGGACGAAACAATGTGGCAGGTTACTTGCCCGTCATATCCCCATTCTCCGCGGAGGATGTCTTTCAACGTGTGAAAGTGTTGGTCGGCATGAACTCCGTTCACGAGGTTATACGAGGACATTACTGCCCATGGATTGGCTTCTCGGATTGCAATCTCAAAAGGGCGGAGATAGAGCTCCCGAAGAGGTCTCTCTCTGATGAGGGAGTCTATTGTCAGTCTATGCGTCTCTTGTTCGTTTCCCACGAAGTCTATCTATCATCAGCGACGGCGATCCCAACGGCTCGAATGACCTACGTTTAATAGTGGCAGCAACGCCCTTCTCCTGAAGACCCTTGACATACTGGGCAGCCAGCTTGCCTGTGAGCAGGGGATCTTCTGAAAACGACTCGAAATTGCGACCGCCGAGTGGATGACGGTGCATGCAGACTGTTGGAGCAAGGAGGACATTGGCGGACCTAGCCTTGGCCTCCTCGGCCAAATGTTGTCCGACTTCGCACAGCAATTCCTTGTTCCAAGTTGCGGCCAAGGAGATACCGCAAGGAAACAGAGCGGCCTGGTATTGTCAGTTACCCAAAATCTGCAGTCATTGGCGAAGACATACCTTCGTGCCGCCGACAAAGATGCCTCCACGAGCTCCGTTAGGACCATCTGTGGTTTTGATGGCCGGGATTCCCTTATCAGGAATCGATTTTGTCCTCCAGAAATCTGCTGCTGTGAGTAAAGAGACCTGACAGTGTCAGCAAGACCGCCAGTAAATCCACTTTGTAGAAGAGCCAGACCTTTTCCTCTAGTGTGAGTTCGGAGAGCTTCTGCTTCGCGGTTAACCTTGCGTTATTGAGCAATTCAATCTTTCGTGGGGGGCTGCTTGGCGGAGAGAACTCCGTGTCCGGAGTGGTATTGGAGTTATTTGATTCGGTGTCCATGGTGCCTCAAGGTAATGGGATGCAGTTCAAAGAGTGGGCGTGTGGTGACTAGCTTGAAAGGATGCTGTGATGCTCTTATCAAGGCTATGGAGTTAGGCTTGGCTTACGCCAGCTCGAGGGTTCTGTTTCTGCAGAATTTAGGTGATGGGTAGGCTTCAGTTATCCAGTAACGGGATCGCCCAGCTGATATTGAGACGTATTGCGAATGTGATAGGGAGAAAGAGTGTTGAGTTCTCTAGAGGAGCCTCGCCCGGAAACCGCAATGAACCCGTATAACGAGGAGAAGTCGCACGAATACTGAAAACAGGCCTGGAACTTTATATAGTTGATCGCCCTTTATTCTTAAATGAAGACAGCCAGCAATATCCGATGCACACCTATGGCTTAAAGAGGTCCGGATGTAACAGCCAGGGAACTTGTGTGATTGAACCACCCGGCAGCGAGTTTGGGAGGGTCGGCATATAAATGACACCCTACAAGTGCATGTTGGAAGGTAGCAAGCAATACGCAGATACCTCTGGAAACGGTCTGATCAACAGCAAACGGCCCTGAGCGTTGCCGAGAAGCCGCGACTGGGCAAGGCGCGCTGGAGTGGAGCTCGTACAAGAACTGGGAAACACGCCTTATCTACTGCGCAGCACAGCCGACTATTGATGAGACTTCTCATACCGGTAGGAGCGGACCGCATGAGCGCGGGCATCCTACACCTCGAGAGCGAGGAAACGGACTGCAGGCGGCCCCGTCTGCCTGGCATGGCTTGGCGAGTGCTCCCTCGTTTAGGAAGCGGTCTCCCAACATGCTCCTCCGTCAGCAAGCAACATGCTCAGGTGGGGACAGGCCACGGGCAACATGTGGTCGAAACACGTTTTGGAGAAGGGAACAATTGGCTCAAGCTCGCATCATCCACTATACAGATTCGCCAGTGCTACCTCGACAGGGAGTGTGAATGGGCCAAGCAGCGGCATTAGTGGTTCCCCTTCGGGTAGATAGTGTGCGAGTTACTTGGTCCGAGAAAGGCACGTCTGCATTTTGATTGGCGCTTCTGCAGGGCACATGCCTTGCTGTCCGCATTCGCCAAGTTTGTCCGTGGATCGGAAGTTCAACCATGACATCGCAGCCGGGTGGGAGATTTACAAATTCGTGCCTAAAAGCGAAATCGCTAAGATGTTTGGATCGTAAAAATGTACTTGGGCGCGTGGAGGGCGAAGGGGCGATCGGCAGTGTTTGCAATATATTAAGGACGTCTGCCAGTCTTCTGGAAAGTCCCGTGAGGCGTTGTCCAATGGGTTGTCAACGTCCCGAAACCCGAAGGTCCGTGGGCCGAACGCCAGGGTCCGACGCGGGTCCACCGGGCTGGAATGATGGAGCAGGCAAAGCACACCTCCAACGCTAGCACGCCCCTTGGGGTCTCGCTAATTGGTACCAGCCCGTCTCTTTGACAAGACAAGAAGGTTCGGTGCAGCTTGTTCTAGAATGCAACTGTAAATGGACCTGCGAGGTACGTAACGCCTCAGGTGAAATGCAATGCCACTGTACTGCTTCCACGCTCAAAGCCCCCTTTGTGGCGGTCTATGTCTACTTCCTTGGCCAGTTTCTTAGACGGGGTCCACCGGTGACGGGTCCAATCACAGCGCTGCGCCTTCGTGTGCTCCCGCGGTGGAAACAAGGTGGGCGGCTCCGCGGCCCGGTCGTCCCACTATCTGGGGAAACCCCATTGAAGTAGGTTCGAAGCCAAATCGAGGCTGTGATGAATCGATTTGATTGCATGGAGCTGATTGCAGGAAGATCTCAGCTCGAAAATCACATGCCGAGACCAGAGATAGGAACCTGTGCCGTATCTGACCGGTTGGCATGACGGGCTGATGGCAGAATCCATACGCGACGGCCATGCGATGGATAGATAACCACGGTTCAATGTTGGTCTGGTCCGTGGCGCACACGGAGATCGAGATAACGAACCTCCAGCCAGCATGGAGCCAGTATCCTTCAAAGTCCGCCTCACCCGTTAGCCTGAGGCACAGATATGATACGTCACTCGGATAACGTTATGTGCCACCGCACAACGGAATAGTCTGAGTTGCAGATGCGTATCGTGCATGGCCGAGCATTCGGGGAATTAGCATGGGGGTTCCTTAGTCTTTCGTGCCCTGGTTTTGTGCATGCCCAGGTCACATAAGACGCCAGGGTGCCCCGACATTGCAAGCGTGCCAGACCGTATCCGGAAGACACTGCAGCAGAGGCCGGCGGTTGCGTGGTGCCGGGACGCGCTACCTGATCGGGATGGCACATGGGGCCCACCACTTCTTAATTATTGAACAGCTTTGGATAGATGTCATAATTCATCGCCATTACCTTTGCCAATTCCATTTCTTCAATGGTTCGACTCGACTATTACCAAGACTTGCGCCGCTTCAATGGTATTTCGTGATTGCAAGGCACAAGGCCCGTCTCGTGAACAGCGCCGCGCTCGCAGAACTCAAATCGACTTCGAGATTCTGTTTGTTCACGGATAGTGTCCGTATTCCGATGAACTCAGATTGTCATCCCTTGTAGTCGACATGATGAGAAGGCTGCGACTGTCCCTCGAGCATACCGTAAGTAGGCATTCGGCCGCGCGCTGGAGCTCGGTGCCATTTAGCCGAGGCCTGTATCACTCAAGCACGGCTCGGAAGCTTACCTTCCATCGTCCATGGAGAGGTTCCGAGATCCGATGATGAAGAGGTACAACTGTAACCCTGCCCTGCAATGCTAGCCTCAACTGGCTTCCAACCAGCTTGCTTCGTGCTGCCTGGGATCCGAGTCACCGAAGGTAGCTTGAACATTGCGAGGTCGCGCAGTCATGTTCTTCGTAAATCTAGAGGCATCCCCTGGACTACACTGAGGATCACCAATCCTTTATGCAAAAGACCCACCATCCGACATCCGCGACTGATGTGTTGACGCTGTGCGACTGCCTCAGACATCTTAAGCATAAGCTGGGATTGTCCCTGTCGAAACAGTTCCAGGACGAGGCTGCAGTCGAGTACTTTGAGGATAGTTTCTCCGTTCTGCTTTGGTTATAAGCTCACATTCTGCTATCGCCTCGAAAACTAGCCTAGAATGGCTTCGGAATGCTGATTCCGTGTGATTTCATGTTGGTATAATGCGCTTGCACATGACAGAATCCACGTTTGCCTGTACCTACATCTCTGCCTTTGAACTTTGCCATGCGGCATAGCGATGGATGCTCACAGCCGCATGGACGCCTTGCGACGAGGCGCATTACCCAGTGCTTGCGGCACGAACGTGACGCATGTTCTCAGGGTACTCGGATTGAGGGTCAAGTCTTTCAGCCCCGTGCATTGGCTCTTTGCGGAATATTTATCCGGCATTAGGCTTGCTACTTGGCCGAACGGTGTTGGTGACGAAGGAGGAACTATGGGAGACCAGTCGCATTTCTTCCGTCGACTTGGCCGGCAATCTGTTTCCATGGTTCGATGTTTGACCGTATCACGAGGACAAGCCGACTGACCGCACAATGACAGGGCCATGACCCTTTGCGTAAACTTGTAAGCACAACATTTCGGCAGTCGTGTTTGCAGAGAATCCGCCGTCAAACGAGAGTGAACAAGCGAGCCCCCCTCCGTTGTGCAGGTGGTATAGGTGATGAAGCAATAACCGGAACCGAATGACCACTCACACGTCGGTAAGCACCTATAGGCTGTCGGGAGGCTCATTAGGAACAAGGAGGGTTGTCTTGGGGGGCGGGGGGGGGCAAACCAGTTGGTGCCGCAAATTTGCCCATTGTCCAAGGCTAGGCGACCGGAAATGCAATAACGTCTGCATAAGAACGCTTCATCAAGCGTCCAGCATCAGTCCTCAAGGGCCAACTAGCATCTTACTGTGGCCTGCAGCGCCTCGCAGCAAGCCCATGAGTGCACAGGTTCCTATTTCCAGATGTAGTTGCCTCGACCGGCACGTGGAGCTGGAAAAGTGCAGCTCTGACTACAACGAGGCGATGACGAAAAAGAAGCTGCATGAAACTGCTGTTCGAGGGTACACGCGAGGTGAGCGAGATGAAGATGATGAGATCGGTCGGGATGGATCTGTGCAGCGCTGATATCGCACTACGGCTATGCCCATTGTGCACAGATGTGAGAAGAAGTGATGCCGTGGCTCTCGCCGTTTTCCTGCAAAACATTGTTGCAGGTGAAGTCGAGAAGAGCGGAACCGGACGGCAATACACATCATGTGACCGTACACGAGACTGTTTACGTTTCGGTTCAGGGTAAGCTCGTCACAACAGTCACCGAATTCGCCAATATATTCATCATAAGTTGAGGATTCTGTTGGACAACGTGAACTACAACGGATCAGCTGCAGAGGGAATATTGAATGAGTCCTGGCCATCGTCGTCTATTTCCACGTCGTGGCAGAGAGCTCCATCTTCCGACTAGCTTGCTAACATTTTCAGAGACCAGGCGATGCAATGATGGACTGTCTTGCTGGTGAAGCTCACAATGCGCTTCTTTCGGCCCGTAAGTTCAAATCCAAGGGAGCTGAGGATTAGCGAGATGAGACCCTTAAGTCTAGTACGACTCTAATCAAGATCTAGAACCGCCTGCCTCTAGGCCTGACCCATTAGTGATACGACCCTGCGCAAGCTCACCTCAATTCGAACAAAACCACGTCCCAGTGGACCCGTTCCGTTTGCTGGTTTAACTGCTACTCCCTTGTCGTTGGAACCACCGTATCCAGAACCGGCCTACCGTTGAAGCAGTTGGGATATCGGCAAGTCGGACCACTGCCCGAGTGAGAGCGAAGAGCGCCCGGCAAGACGCAGCTTCTCGCAATCAGGACGGGTACAGCTGCAGATGCACGCACGATGCGGCTTTCCGCCCCATGCACCTCATCCAAATGTTCATCAAGATCAGACCACCGTCACGTACAATCCCCTTGCCTGGGTGTAGAAGGCCGACAGCCGATAAGGGCTCCTCAACTTCGGCAAGGGCAACGATGGATGGCCACATCGTGACTGGCTACATCTCGAGACGTCGTGCAGAAAGGAAAAGGAGACGTAAAACAGGCCATACCGACCGCAGCTGCCGGGTTGTGGGGGACTAGATATAACGATAAGATAGGCCGCCCTCCAGCCATGGACAGCCACCATGCACAGAACCTAAAGTTGAGTGGTAGGCTTGGCTTCAACTGGGGGCTAATCTAGTCATGGCTGACTGATTACAGTACTCGGTGGTCCTTCTTATCGCGGGTTACTGTCATATCACACCTTACCTCCCGAAAGCCAGTCTGAATAGTAAGTTTCCATGCCCTGTATGGTGGCTGTTTGGTGCCGGACTGGCACACATTCTGCTTAGCGTTCTTTCTTCCCGCGCAACTGAATAATTTATCTGTACTCCCGAACCGTACTCGAATATTTACTAAATGTTCAATACGCTTTAGAAAAGAAAGTGTATCTCTCCAAGTGGAACGCTTGTGCACGCTCCAACCTACCCGATACTAAGCATGTTCACCGGTAACGCTTCATCGTCAGTCTAGTAGCTCACACTTCGTTGAGTGCACAATGTGACAGACAGGCGACTGAAGAGGTGAACACTTCAAGCACAGAACTTTCGCAATTACTAGCCGTTGTGGGGACTACATGGTCTAATTATGCTCACATTTCAAGTCATATAATTGACAATTGTTAAAAGACTTTGTTAGTCGCAGCGAGCTAGATTTCCTAGCTTTAAATTAGCGATTGCCTATCACTCTCAGAAGTTGACACATCACAGAAAAAAAGCATTCAATCGCTCGGTAAGTATTACTTATGGTAAGAATTGAGAGCTAGATAATTTATCCCGTGGGTTGTGTATGCTAGGTTCAATCTCAAAGGCCCTGTAGGTTGTGTCCAAGTAGTTAGCGAAGACTGTCGGTGAGTGGATGGTCCCGCGACTCCACATGTACGTCAGTCGGCTAGACTGAACAATCAACCCGGACTACGTGGAAAAAATCAGGACCGCCCCAGTGGTTTACAGAGCGGCGCATCGCTCTCTCTCTCAGCAGTTGGGTCGGAGCAGGGGAACAGACCTGAGAACGCAATCACTTGGCATCAAACCCGCAAATCAGCGCAAATGGCTCGCCCGTTGGTCGGTATCGGGGCCATCGTGGCCCGTTCCGACAGCAAGGTCCTTGTGGGGAAGCGCAAGGGCAGCCATGGCGGAGGCAAGTGAACACGGCCTGCAGTCGAAATTGGACCCGTGCTTGAATCAAAGTGGCTGAGATGTGATACCGCAGGGACGTGGCAACTGCCCGGCGGCCACCTCGAATACGGCGAGGAGGTGCTGGCGTGTGCCGAACGGGAGGTCTTGGAAGAGACTGCACTCGTGGTCAAGGGCGCGAGCACCGTCGCCGTGACAAACAGCGTGTTCGAGCGCGAACAGAAGCACTACATCACTCTGTTCGCGTATTGCGAGATGACTGATCCAGACGCCCTGCCGCAGGTGAGTCGCGACACGCTGTGTCTAGTTCCAGCCACTCGGGACTGGTGGTTACTAAATGTTCCTGCCATGTGTAGTTGACGGAACCTAACAAGTGTGAAGGATGGCATTGGAAGACGTGGGAGGAGCTCATTGCGCTGAAAGGGAACTCGAAGCCGGGCGAGGTCGTGTTCCTACCATTGCATAAACTGCTCGAGCAGACACCCAACTTTGATGACTTGAAACCCGCAGCCGTAGCGAGTAGGTAAGCTAGGGCTTGGTAACTACAATGTCGGAAATTATCGTCCTTAGTTGCATTGATGCTGCCCAGAGTCCGGAACAGGTCTGTGATAGGAAAGCTCGAGAACGACCGGGATGGCGAGAGAAGCATTGTCGGCGGCGGATGCAACCGCCAGGGCAGTGACAGTCTAACAAGCAGTCTGAGTCGTGTTTATCTCGGTTTTGCGTGCACTTCACGCAAAACACAAGCCCGTGTGAGCACGAGATAATTACCACGCCGGCGGTGCAAGCCAATTGTCCGAACCCAACCCGGCAAAGTGCGCGGCATGGACAGTGTCTGACAATCCAATTGGGAAAATGTCTTGCATATTGCCCCCAAGGCAAAGGCGGCACCGCATCCTTTTTGTTTCTTGTTTTTCAGCTGCGTGGGGAGCGGCATTGCTTTTTTTTTCTTTTTCGGTTCCTGGGACCAACCCTCCACACGGATTACACGGGCCCCCTTGCAGCCGACACATGGGTTCATCCAGGACCTGCTTCTGATCATGTTCGTTTCGGTGGCACCAGATCCAGGGGCACAACTGTTTAGCTTGGTCCATGTCTGCTTATCGTGGCGTCCATCACCCAACGGCGGCTTGGGTGATGGCCGGACGAACACGAGTCAAATTTCATGAGCGCAAACCGTCAGTGTGCTCGCCGGCGGTCATGTTTTCTATCTCTCTCTGCAAGAATTCCCTTTTTTGGCGAACATTGCTTCTCTGGATGTAATGATGAGTGGCAAAGGCCATGAACGCTGTCTCAGTGTATGTCAGAAACATGCTCCGTATTATGACTGCTACCTTTGATCTTCATCCCAAGGTAGTATGTTTGTTTTATCCATCGCCGTGGTCTCAAACTTCCCGCATGAGAAGATCTGACCCCTTACTTGCCACCTGTGATTGAGACTTGTTCGTGATCAAACCCCGGCACCTCATCTACGAGGTCTCGGAAGAGATGGAGCCAAGAGCCTTGGTGTAGCAAAAGGAGGCACGAATGAGTGATCACCGACCTATATAACGTCACAAATCTCGCACCATAACCGGACCATCATCACACCAAGCAGCCTTCTGGCGATTCCATTTAAGTCACTCTCTTGGCATCAGCACCCCAGTCATTCGTTTACAGCAGGTAATCACATACTTTCGCCCAACATGTCTGATATCGTGGCCCGTCTTGAGGTCATCGCCCGAGAGGGTGGTTGCCATGTTGACCTTGCCTCTATCCTTGACAAGGCCGTCTGCTCCAAGGTCACCCTTCAGCCTGGACGCCCTTACCAGTCCGAGGAGAAGGAGGAGTACATTTACGTTACCCCTAGCGAGGTGAGCAGAGTCTACTGTAACATCAACCGGAAGCGTTGGCTAACAGGCTATGTTCAGAACCACGACTCTGAGTACAAGCCTTCTAAGGATGACGACAAGCATAAGAACTACCCCAAGCACGAGGAATATGCGCCTCCAAGTCACAATGACTACGAGGACCACGAGGAGCCCAGCTACAATGGTCCCAAGGAGACATCGTACGTTGAAAAGGACAACGGTCCTCACTACGAGGAGAACAATGACTACGCCCCCCGGGGCGACTACAATCCCCCAGACTACAAGAAGCCTGGTAGCTCTCCTAAGCTTGGCTACTTCGAGGTCGGCGAAGAGGTCTGCCAGAAGTCCACCGTTTCCATCGACCTTGACCTGCTTGTCGTGAGCGGACTCCTGTCCAAGGATGAACTCAAGGACTACCTCAAGGCTCTGGGCGCCATAGGCGACGAGGACTCTTACGACGTCAACGACTACGACGTCAAGGTCGATCCTTCCCTCGGGTATCCTCCCGCACATGGTGACCATGACAATGACTATGGCGACAGCGACGACAAGAACAAGTACCCTGTTGCTGGCGGCGACCATGATGGTGACTATGATGAAAACAACGGCAATGAGGGAGATTACGATGACGAGGACAACAGCCACGACGACGAAGATGAGGAGAATAGGGAGGACGATAATGAAGATGACGACGAAGATGGGGATGACGAGGACAATGAGGACAACAATGGAAATGAAGATGAGGATGACGACGAAGACAATGAGGACGACGAGGATGATGAGGATGACAAGCCTCTTGTTGACCTCAAAGTTCTTGAAGGTGACAAGCTCCTTGATGCCTCCGTTGGAGACGATGTCCTCGATGCTGAGGTACTCAACGGAGACTCTGTTGCCGATGTTAAACTTGGAGGAGAAGATGGTCTCAACCTGGCTGTGCTCAAGGATGGCAAGCTTCTCACACTCACCAACGGTGGTGAAGACGTCCTAGGTGGAGACCTCCTCAACATCCTCGGCCGCCGTGGTTATGCTGCCAAGTCCAAGAAGACCAAGAACAACAACAAGAAGAACAGCAACAAGGGTCCCCTCATCAATGCCAAGGTCGGAGGCAAGGAGTCCAACCCTCCTGGTCGTCTCCTGAACGTCGACGTTGCCACCGAGTCAGACAAGCGCAGCGTCGCGTCTGTCCTCCCCCGTGGCAAGAATGGAAAGGGCAAGGAAGGCCCCCTGATCAACGCCAAGGTCGGTGGTAAGGAGTCCAACCCTCCCGGCCGACTTGTGAACGTCGACGTCGCCACCGAATCGGACAAGCGCAGCACCACTGTTCGCCGTGGTAAGGGCGGTAAGAAGAACAACAACAAGGGCCCCGCCATCAACGCAAAGGTTGGCGGCAAGGAGCCCAAGGCCAAGGGTACGCTCCTGAACGTCGAGGTCGCTACTGAATCCCGGGACAAGCGCAATGTCCTTTCTGTTGCAGCTCGTGGCAATAATGGTAAGAACAGCGAGGGCCCCGTCATCAACGCCAAGGTCGGCGGCAAGGAGCCCAAGCAAAAGGGTCGCCTCCTGAACGCCGAGGTCGCCACCGAGTCCAGGGATAAGCGCGACGTCGCCAACCTCGCCCGCCGCGACCACGTTCTCTCCCACTACCAACCCCTTTGCAAGAAGGGCTTCAAGAAGGAGCGCCACGATGAGGCTCACCATGACCACGCCGACGATGTGAACAAGTGCCTCGGCCTCTGCCACGCCAAAGCCGCCCGTGAGACCCACCGAGGCAGCGAGGTCATCGTCTGCGCTGCCGTCGAGTTCACCAAGTCCCACGACGGCGACAACTGCTTCTACTTTGTCGCGCCCGAGTCCAAGCCTTGCCACGACGACGAGCTGGAGGACAATGAAGACAGCACCTGCTTCTACCGCAACTAGAGGAATCCAGAGAAGAACGGAGGACAAAGCAACAGCTGCGCTGCCTATGAAGCAACCCCCTTTCCGCCATTGACATGGACGCAAAGAAAATAAGCAAGGGGCTTGAGTGATTGATGGAAACGGAATAGAACATCGAAGTATTCATTTTTAGAAACAGATTGCACCGATTACAGCCAACTTTGTATTTGAACACTTTAATAAATATAATCTCTTTTTGGCTTCTGCTTTGAATCTGCTTACATGGTTGTGTGCCAGTCCAGGTGACCATGCTCGTTCAAGCAATGCATGACGCTAAATCACTTAAGAGGCGGCTATAGCATGCATTCCAGGACGTCTTCGAGCCGAGTCATGACGAGCTTCATGGTTAAGGGCCTTACACCAGACTCGTCACCATCATCAAGTCAATTAAGCCCGTCTGCCTTAGTACGGGAACTTCATCCTTGTGCGCTCCCATCTCATCACATCACACACATGACATGTGAGAGAACATGAAAGACAAAAATCATCAGTTGAAATGCTGGTACACCTGTGACCACATTGTATTGCGCGAATGACAGACTCGAGACTTTTCTCATTGGCATGTTAGTGGTGAATGTCGTTACCTCGTGTTCCTCAAGCTCAGTTCGAGGTGACGTATTCCCGTATGCAGCTACTGCGTGTATCGCTATAGACGGGTGGGGCAGCTTCCGTCAGACTGTCCATGGAGCTTCATGCTCATGCTCATGCTCATGCTCATGCTCATGCAC
The DNA here is from genome assembly GCA_003012165.1 of Paramyrothecium roridum. Lineage (NCBI taxonomy): Eukaryota > Fungi > Ascomycota > Sordariomycetes > Hypocreales > Stachybotryaceae > Paramyrothecium > Paramyrothecium roridum. Next base: position 19,076 of record PXOD01000408.1, read on the forward strand.
GGGCAGCTCCTCCACCACGAAGCAATTGGCGCCAACATCTTGACGGCCATTGCGCTCGCCGCAGAGTCTTGCCTCCCGCCCTGCCAGGCGCTCGTACGCCGTTCGGCCGCTCCCGACAGCATGTCATTGGGTCTGCAATAATGTCCACCCTTTCCGAGCCACGACGCCCGCGTCTTCTCCCCCAGAACCGGAAGCTGCGTCATCTCAAGGGCCTCTCCCTGCGGAATCTCTCTTTCGACCCGCCCTCCCACCTGCGCACGTCCGACGATGCCTCCCTCAACAAGAGCCCCAATAAGCTTGAGGCCCTCCGCGAGTCCGGCCAGCAGCTACACTCGTCGCGATCCACGGACAGCCTGAGGAAGGATGCCTTGCGACCCGACACCCTGAAGCGCGCCCGCCGCACGAGCCTGAGCTTTGTGCACGCGAGTCCTGCCACGAGACAGAAGAATCTCGAGAGTATGCGAGACAGTCATGTCGGAGATGTCTTTTTCTCTCTGCACGTGGGCAGCGACGGAGACCCTGTATACATCAGCGAGACAAGGGAAAAGTCAGCGGTACGCAGAAAGATGGTAGCCAGGACTTGTCCCAGTCAAGACTCTAACGCCAGCTCTAGAACTTCAATTTCCGTTTCTTCGAGCTTGCCGATAGAGGCCCCGAAATAACCAGATCTTGCCTGCTCACCATCAGGATATGGGCAAAGCGACCTAAGAACTCGACCTGGACATTTCTCCTGGAGGAATTCGTCGACTTGCGAAACCTCAACTTCATTGGCACACTGCTCGACCGTAAATTTCCTCCCAATGCACTGATTTTCCACCTCGAAGACGGCATCTACTCGCTCGATTTCCCAACCCGAAGCTCCGACCCCAAACAGGCCTCGACGGTCGCATCGTCCTCCTACGCCGCACTGATGAAGCTGGCAAACCTCGAAAGCTCCATCGAAGACGCCATTCAAACACAGCAGCACATCATGGAGCAGATCAACAGCATTTTGGACGACACATCCAACGAGAGTCCAGACACTGCGGCGGAAGAAGCCGCGCTCGCGGAAAAATATATGGCTACCCAACAGCGTGCCAACAAGCTCGCCGAGAAGAAGCGCAACGAATTGCGCGAGTCGCTGAGGAATCGGAAAGATATCATGGATAAGGGCAGGAAGCAGCAATCTCAGGGCGAAGTCGACATTGCTGCCGATACAGCGAAGCTCGATTCGGCCAAAGAGATGATTGAGAAGACCGAACGGCAGATTCGTGGCCAGCGACGTCGCATATGCTCCGAACTCTTAGACATCTTTCCTATAATCCCAGTTCCCAACGCTCCGCCACTATCGTTCCAAATATGCAACATGCCGCTACCAAATTCAGTCTACGACGCTGCGACGGCGAGGACTCTTAGCGAGGACGTACTGTCTGCTGCGTTGGGCCTCACCACCCTGCTCACCAGGCATCTACAGTTTTACCTCTCGACGCCTCTTCCATATACACTAAACTCTTACGGTTCTCGGTCCTGGGCACGGGATGACATATCGCAGCTCAAACTTACCGAGAGGAATGCCCCCAGACGAGAGTTCCCACTCTATCTGCCAAAGGGCGGCTCTACGGCAGGACAGTGGCGCTTCGAGTATGCTTGGTTCCTGTTGAACAAGGATATCGAGGCACTCTGCGCCACGCAGGGACTGAAAGTTGTCGATATCCGCCATACGTTGCCGAACCTCAAGTACCTACTCTACGTGTGTAGCGCCGGCAGCGAAGAGGTCCCGGAGCGCAAAAAAGGCGGCGTCAGGGGTCTCTGGGCCGGCAGGCTCCACGGCAGGATGCCATCGCTCCAATCGTCGCAGCTCGACAGCGAGCTCAGCAGCACGGCTGGCAGTCGGCGCGGCAGCAACGACAGCGAAGTGGCTAGCACCCACAACGGTGCCGCTGCCCTGCGCAACGCGCTGCTCAAGGGTGTTTCCGGAGCCGAGAGAGACGGCGTGGCAGCACTGAGCCCCAGCGAGGCGCTCTCGCTGCCCTTTGGCGACAGCGAGACCAAGTTTACGCTGAGGACCAAGGGGTTGAGGGAGAACGTGTCCAGGTGATGGCCTGTCCAGGTTGTGATTCTGGTGTTTTCTTTTTGTAATTGGTGAACGACGACTTGAGATACCCCCCCAAGGCTCACACGGCCGCCACTGTTCCGCATTGGAGATATTATTATGTGGTGAATTAGTCAGTGCAGACAAACTAGCATAAAGCGACAAACTTGAAATGTTCCAAGATGCCATCGCTACTTATGCGTGCCATTGCGTATGTGTCAAAATATCTGTACAGCACCCAAATGCGACCCCGTTGGAACCCTCGCCACCAAAACGCCATGCGCCCATGTCAAAACTATGCCGCCCCAGCCCGACTCTATTCCAAAGACAAATACTTGAAAAGAATCAACCCTCCCCTCCTTCCTCACTTGATGTAAGCCATACGTGGTTCACCATCTACCGACTCCCGCTCCCCGTTTGCGCAAACTTGACGCTCTTTCGACGCTCACGCTCTCCCGAGGCCCTGCCCGGGCTCGAGCTGAGGATGCCGCCGCCCGCAACGCCGCCCTTGTTGAGGGCTTCCCGCGCCATGCCCACCGCCCTGCTCTGGGCCACGTCGTTGGCGTCGCTCTTGACGCTGCTGCGCTCGGGCTGGTGGCCGGTCCACGGACCGGGGCGAGCGTTGCTGCTGGCGACGCTGCCGTTGGCGCTGCCGCCGCCGCCGCCGCCGCCGCCGCCGGAGTCCGAGTTGAGGGCGGAAGCCGAGGCTGAACCAGACGCCGCTGCGGCCGCTTGCGCTGCGGCGAGGCGTTCCTCGCGCGCCCGGGACGTTTCTACAGCGACGCGGCCTAGCTCGTCGGCGCGGGCGGTGGTTATCTCTCCGCGATACTTGCCGGGAAGGCAGGCATGTCCGCAGCCGTCTAGAGGGCAGCAGCCTTCGCTGTACTTGGCTGACGATAGGTCCACTGCGACGCTGCCCGTCAAATCGAGTGTGCCGTGCCATGTTTGCAGGCAGGACGCATGGCCTCCGTGTGCACAACCGGGGCAATACCACCAGCCCAGGAGAGTGGTGGCCTCCGAGGAGCCAGTATTGAGTAATTCCGTAGGCTCATGCTCTGCAGTCTCCATCTCGCGGTGTCCACATACGGCACATGGCGCCATGAGACTCTTGCACCGCTCACAAGTCCAGATGGCGAGCGGACCCTCGGTGCGGTCAATCTCTCTTGGCTTGTGGCACGACGAGCATGCAAAGCCCACCTTCACGTTTTGTTGAGCCGGCTCGAAGATCACGGTATAGCTGTCACCCCAATCCGGCAAGTTCGCGGGCCATCCTTTGATGCAGAGGTTGCGCAGCGTAGCTGCTTCAACGAACAGTCCCATCCGCATCAGGCGGGAATGGTGTTGTCGAAGTATGCCACGTGCTTGGTGCTGGTCAATGACTGATCTCGGAACGAGTGGTTTCAGCAGGAGTATTATGGCCGAAGCGTTCAGAGCCGACGTTCGAGTTTCAAACTCGAGGGCGCGCTTGACAAGGACATAAGGGTCCAGTGGCGGCTTAGGCATGGGCTTCGCCTTGAGCGACGTAGCCCCTTGAGCAACAGGAAAAGGATACTCTGGGTCCTCAGGCCACGGTAGATAGTCAGTCTCCAGTATGTGGGGAGACGGATCATGCCGGTGCGCCACTTCTCGCAAATATGTTGCTACCTGAGGCGACTGGTCGCCTCTGATTGTAGGGTGTGAGCTCATCATATGGGAGCCGATAGTCTGGTCATTCATGTCCTGTTCCTCGGAAATAGATTGCATGGATTGTGAAGATTGAGAGTTATAGGTCTCGTCAGTATATGCAGTGCTCTGCGAAATCATGAATATTTCCTCGGGTGATTGTGTCATAGGTGACGCTCCACGAGTCTCTCGCCTCACCAGCGTCTTGAATGGTGATGATTTGGACAGTTCCTCCCCTCGAATGCGGCTAGCGTATTCGTTATTAATGTCTTCAACTGACTTATCGCTGTCAGAAGGCTGTCGGGTGACTCGAGACTTAAGATAATAGTCTGATCCGGGCGACTGCTTATTCCCCGCAGATATCGAAAACATCTGCCCGAAACTCTCGTCAGAATCGTGCCGTGGTACTTTCCTGCGCGTGCTTGGTGGCGAGGGTGCTTTGGCGGCCCATTGCACATGAGAATCCTCTCCGTGCGGCGGCACATCTATAGCTTTGGCCAGGACATCAGTGTCGTAAAAGTCGTATCCCTCCGTGCTGGATATTTGGGTCTGCTCGCTTTCCTGACTAACAACGGAGATTGGGGTAGAATCCAAGCGCTTGCGAGGGCTTTCTCTGAAGGATCCGTGCGCCGCAGGGCCCAAATTGAGGCTTTCTGGCTCTATGATCGGAGTAAGCTTTTTGCCGTAGGTGTACTGATGGTGCGCGAAGTCAGTGTTGTGCACGCTGTCAACAGGTCTTGCGATTGGGGTTGGGACATTCGATGTACTCTCAATTTCCTCAGAAAGAAGAGAGCGCAGGCTGTGAGAGCGAACATCGAAGCTACCCGCTTGGCCAGGGATAAACCGAGGCGTTGATGAGCCGTCACCTCGAAAGCTGCCATAAGACATGGAGGGTGTAAGTCTGTCTCGATTCTTGCTTTCTTCCGTCTTGAGCTTTTGGAACCGTGAGAGTCTGGTTTCCAAATGATACTGAGCGCGCTGATTGAGCAACAGTGTCATGGAATAGGCTAAGACCCGCCACGTTTGTGAAAGACGGAATAAGCTCGCAGCTTCGGCAGCTTTGGCAAATTGCTCCAGAATCAAACGCAGTCGTTCCACAAGTGGCTTGCCACCTTCGGTATAGGGCAGCTCCTGCTCTAATATTTCAAGATAGATGCTCGAGAGGTACTGGTAGCTGTGGACTGTTTTCGCCGCAGGAAGATGGCCTGACGCCATGCCCTGATGCGACTTGAAAATCCCAGTAACTTTGATTGCTTGCTCCAGGCTCATGGACATCTTGGCATCCTCTGGCATACCGGAGCCAGAAGGTGGTGTAGTGCTTACGCCGGAGCCGGAACGCATGCTTGGTCTTCGTCGGCGATGGGTCTTCCACCGCGGCCCAAGGAAGTTACCGACGGCCTCTTCTTCGGAATCGCTCTTGCTCACGCTAAGCATAGGCGTGCTGGTAGCAGAGCTGTAGGTGGAACGAGAAATAATTTCGTGCTGGTGGTGCACAGCCGAAAGACGTGGGCGCGGGGAAGAGACGCGCTCGTCAAGGAAAAGCAAAGCGTCGCCCCGCGGTGAGAAAGCCATGGCAGACATTGACATGCGGTCAATGACATTGGGCGCGAACGCGATGTCGCACTGGTTGAATGTTTCGTCGTCACCAACAGTCCATAACATATCCTGGTCTTTCCACCATAACGCTGTCGGTGAACTATCAAAACTGTCGACTTCTTTATAGGGCATGGTCGGACGCGCCAAATCCCAGATGTGCACGACAGACGTGCCATATCGTTTGGCATTATTCTCGTCGTAAGTGACAGCAACTTGGGCAGCGCGCCGGCTTTGCGTCGTTGCCGACCAAAGACCTGGCCTCCATGCCACAGTAGTTACAGGTGCAGGCGTTGCGACGGTCCACTTGGGCTTCTGGCGCTTGTCGGCCGTAGGTCCCAAGTCCCATACATGAAGCTTCGTATCCCAGCCGGCACTTATGAGGTGGTGTCCATCAGGATGCCAAGCAATGGCTGAGCACGCCTTCTCATGCGCATTAATCCTCAAAAGAGGCCGTGCTTGCTGTCGTACGTCCCATTTCAGCACAACACCATTTTCCGTGCAGCATGCCATTTCATGGCCCACCCTGGGCGACCATTTGACTTGACGGACCGAATCGATACATTTTAGGGGTGCGAAACGTTGGCGAAAGGTAACGAAGCCAGCCCTGTTCTGCGAAGGCTTAGAGGCGTCGAAGATGCGAGCGACGCCGTCTTGGCTACCGGATAGGACCCAGCTCTGCAGATGGGGGTTCACATCGAGTGTGTTCACTTGGCGTGAATCTTCCTGCATCTGTATGCATTCCAGGGGTTCTGAGCCGCCAGCTCCGATTCGTGCCAAGTCATATGCAAAGATCCTGCCGCTGGCGCAACCGGTGAAGATGGTCGAATTGTTGTGCCATTTGACATCGCGGATGTTGAGCTGGTCGGCAATGGCGGAGGGGCGGTTGGTGGAGGCGGTCGCGTGCGCCTGCTGGGCGGTAATGGCGGCGCGCACGTCGACGCCATCGTTGAAGCTGAAGCTGGAACCCGTGGGATCGTCGAGGATGACCGTCTTCAGGATGTGTGCGCCACCGAGGACGGCGGCGCGTCGGTCGGGTGAGACATCGAGGCGCGATATCGGAACACCAGCAGAGTAGACGGCGCTCTGGGATTTGGAGGGCCGGAAGGAGATGGACGTTGGCGCCGGGTTGCTGGTGACGGATGCGAGGTTACCAGCATTGGATTCGGGCGCAGACTTGCCTAGGAGCTTGCGCATGATCTTGGAGTCGCGATTATACATGGTTGCGGCGTTTCGGGTGCATCAGCGACGCCGTGAGCGACAGCTCAGACGAGGCGGCGGCACATAGCGCGATGCGTGCGAGGATGTGGGATGGTAAAGTCGCTGCTGAATCTGGGGTATAGCTGTTTATTTCGGTTCGATCGGGTGGGACCGGCCTGTGAAGTGACAGAATGACGGAGCTGGCGTGAGATGGGGAAGCAATGCGATGCAATGTTGGTTGTAGTTGAGCCGCCCGACTGGGTAATCTGGGTGCAGGAAGCAGCAGCTTGAGTGGGGCCGAGTGTGGGGAAGGCCCTGGGCGAGGCACCGAGGACGGTGACAGTACCAGTACCAGTACAGAGTACCAGTATCAGCACCAGTACGGGCGGCTCCACTTATACTGTCAACTTTTGCTTACTGCAGGTCAATAATGATTAAACACCATTTACCCAGTATAAGACGAGCATCTAGGTGGTCTGGTCTACACTGGGGAAACTGAAGTTTCGAACAGTCCCATATCGTGAACCGGCGATGGTAAGTTCTCAAAGATGCTAAACTAAGTTAAGGCGTACTGAAGATTTCGCGTACGCCCCATTCTCTCTTTCAGCTGCCTTGTCGAGTCGTTCCCCCGACGGCTGTTGAGATTCAAGCACGCACATGGACCAATAATGACGTGGCCTGAGTTAAATACTCCACGTCAATTACTGTAGCTTTACGGCACAATTCGCTCATCACTAACCCTTCACTCAGCAGGGTCTCTCCACCCTTGCGCCTCCATTTCTCTCACATACTCTTCGTCCGTCTCCAGGTCAAACGTGATGGGCCGCGTAATGGGTACGATGGGCACGTTCTTCTCCTCCAGCTGCTTCAATCTTGCCGCCGTTGCAGGCTTCGACCTGTTGATACTGTAAATCTTGATTCGATGCGCGGATGACGTGACATGTAGATCCCAGTTCCTATTTGAGTCAGCTCAGTCTCAATGTGTCTTCTGTGAGGTAAAGTTTGGTTGTCGCAACGTACCACGCGCTTCGAACAAAGGTGGGTTGCGTGTTCATGGCGTTGTCCCACGTCCTCACACAAAACTCCAGCCACCCTTCGGCATCCACTGGCATGTCGATTTCCCACAGCCTCCATGCGTGAAAGTACTTGGTCGACATCTTCTCCCACGGCACTTCATACCATATCGAGCCTCCATCCCCGCTCACTTCTACCCGAACTGGCCAGTGTCCTCCGCCGGAGTAGGCCCAGCCTCTGAGCTTGACCTTGCCGTCGTGGATGATCTGGTCCATGTCCTTTGGCGACATGATTGCGGAACTGACTGGCATGTCCTGAATCGAGAAGCCGTTGCTGTACTTGGCGTTTTGCTTCCCAATTTGTGGCGTGTAATAGAGATACTCCCTCCTCTGCACCGGTGCCGTGCTCGGCTTCGAGATTGCCTTGACCTCGTAAAGCCATTTGCAACTCCTAGCCCCTATGTAACCAAAAACCACAGTGCGAAGGGGGAAGCCATGAATCTTTGGCAATGGTTCTCCGTTCATCTCCCACGCAAGAAGTACCTCGTTGGCCTTGACCTTTCTCCAGGGCACACTCACAACATAGTTGTAGACATGGCCCTTCTTAAAGTACGTGTCTGCTCCGTAAAACTCGAGATTGTCCGCTCCATCCTTCAGCCCTCCACAATACTTGATCACCTTTTTGAGACTGACCCCTGTCCAACGGGCCGTTCCAATGGCACCCTCGGCCCAAGGTGCGTTGATCAGTTCGTCACCGTCACCAGGGTATTCATGGATTTGCTCGATACGCCGAGTCCCTGAGCACTGCAGCGACACAACATTGCTTTGGCGTGGGAATTTCGTCTCGTCCATAAGATCCGCGAGCGTAAGCCTCTTCGGATCATTCACCAAGCCAGTGATGTCCAAAGTATACTGTTCTGGGTCAATCTCTGGAACCCCTCCGTGATTGCGCACAAAATGGTCCTTGTTGGGAGTGATTTCGGTCTCAACGAGGCGTTCCTAAGCGAGTGTCAGAAGGCGACGAACGATTGAACCTCTTGATAAGGTACTTACGCGAGGCGGCTCGCCGTTGTAGGGAAACTGAAGCACGTGAATCATATCCTCCGACTTCTCCTTGAGGACGTAGTCCCAGCTGATCTTAGGGATGTGGTCCAACCCAACTGCATAATGGTACTGCTTAAAACGCTCCCCAGTGAGTATTGGGTTAGAGTCTGGCAGTGGTACTAGTTGATACTCGGGCGGCTGTAACCTTGAATTAATTCGATCCCAGAGCGAGCTAGTCGACTCAACTGACATCTGGAAAGTCATAATGTTTCAGAATCTCTTCCACCTGCTTCCTCTTTTCAGGATATTTTTCCCACTCGATGTAACCCTTCCACCCTTCTCTCTCTTCCTGAAAGTTTGGGATCTCTCCCTTCGGGCGGAAGGGAATCGCGTTGGGTTCGGCTGGTGCCATCTTTGTGTTTCGTCTTGTGAATTCCGAGAGTGATCAACGGAATCGCCTAGGTGAGGGTCGAGGTATTATGAGTACTGCTTCCGTGCTTAAATATCCCAATCAATGCCATCGCGCCCGCCTTTCTCCACTCTTGCTGCCGGTCTCCGCGTCAGAGAATGCTTGATTTACAACCGTTGACGTGAGGTGTTTACGGGTAGGCCGGTAATTGCAACAACCGCAACATCTACGACGTCATCATATGGTCGACCCGCAGCAAAGGGCTGCTGCGCGCGGGGCTTCGGGCATGCACCTTGATCACATCTTTATCGCTGCTTTGAGGGCATATCTATCTTGGTCGTATGGATACGTGCGGGCACAAGTCAAGCAGGATGCTGTTCGCACGTTTCGCCCGGGATGCCTTCAGTAAATAACCAAAATGCCAAGCCATGTATGAGCCGAACGGATTTCATCCGCCACTAGCGAGTAGTGCAGCTCTAATTCGCTGCTGGCACCGCCAAGCTTCGTTCCGCCCCCTGATCATTCACGCCAGGTTTAAATGTGGGTCAGTTCAACAGCTTCACATACACCTTGGTAACATGGTAATTGTGGTCAACGTAAAGTCCTGGCGTGCTGAAGAAAGATAGTAAAGCTGTAAGTCTTTACAAAAAGCAATCACCAACTATCCATTTGCCTCATTTGATACGTGCGCATGGAACCTTGAAGGAAAATCTCAGATATGGTCGCTACAAAGTGATGAAAGACAACAAATGCATTGACTCAAAGTATGAAGTATTCTAGATTACTGTGAAGAATGGAATGTGGAATCGCCCTGGCATGACCTTCTACGTTCAAGCCATGAAGGCGATCAACAGCTCGCCGTTTATGCTGGAGAGTCTACAACAGTGGTCTAGCTCATCTACAGACCACTTTGTCCTAACAAGACCATAGTCGTTTGGCCCCTCGAATTATCCATCAACTGAATTCGGGAGAATAGCTTCAAGATTCACTTAGAACACAGGAAAGACAAATACGGGGTTTTCCAAGTCTAGCAGTTACTGGAACAGGACTTGAAGGGACATATGGTTCTTTTACCATGTAAACTTGTACAATGTGTGTGAACGTTTAAATTTCACCTATAGAAAACCGATTTTAGCAAGGTTACTGGTCTTGTGCCAGGGAGAAATATTCCTGTTCTCTTTTCCGGTCGCTCGAGGGGCGGATCTGATTCCGCTCGGTATTGTTTGGTCCGAAATTAGATACGTGGATATGGCGTACAGAGCTTGCAGATCATCCGACGCAAAAGGTAATGGACAATGGACCTCCTACACTGACATTCTCTACTAATATTTATGACATTATATCATAATATGCCCTGTATGCCAACTCCAAGATGCCATTGATCAATGGTTGTTGTGGATTCACCAGTCATCTTTCAACTTTATTCGATTTATAGTTTGTATTGCTCAGAATAATGCAACAGCTGGGGGCTTTCTGTGCACCCCAGTAGATAATTATTGATCTAAGTACTCCAAAGTCACGTTCAATCCACAAATACATATAGTGAGCCGTGATTGGATTGCGAGGTGTGATTCTTTCGGTTATTAGCCCTTGGGATTGACTAAGCATGAGGCTTGATCTCCCAATATCTGCATGTATTGGTGTGGCATATATGTAAGATGGAGGCCGAGATATGTTATTGAGCGCCTTTTTTCTGGTGCTGAATGACGCGAAGCAGTTAGGGATGGCCGTTTGGTTATGAGACTACGAAGAAGCCAGCACACATTGAAAAGCTCATGTGGTAGGCTTTCAACGAAGCACATTCTGGTCGTGTTTCGTCCAAGTGCGAGAGATAGCTTGAGTCGATAGAGGAACCCCGCGAGCCTTGTCTGATCAACACGTATTCTTACCGTACTCACATGCCGAAGGAACAAACATAGGTATATGTCAGTTCATCCTCGGCAAATGAATGCTGCAAGAACATGTCGCTAGGATGTGGGCAGGCCACTAGCGGAATCCTTCCGTAGCCCCCTGTTCATTGGGCCACCCTAACGGCGGATGACATTCCGCTCTCAAGAACTCGTCTCAACAAAACAAGTCAAGCCTAGAGCATGTTGGAATTTTCCAATTTTCTTTCATTAAAAGCTTGTGTGAAAAAGAAGAATCAGCCATTATTACTGCAGGGAATAAAAGACGGCAAGGTCGAGGCACCTGGAGGTTGTTAACACTAACTATTCGAACTGTTATTATGCCTGTGGCAGTGAAGAACCTTGGACGCCTCCCGAAATACGATGGTGTTGCACTGCAGCTTCTAGATTGGAAGTGTAGCCCTCCGCGAGAAATTAGTGGGTAGCGGCCACATGAATGACTTGTAATACTGCGTAAGGTAAGTGCCGAATGGGAATTGTTTCGGCAAATAGAGCTTTGCCGTGCCACGGGTCAAAGGAAGGCTGACATCACAAGCTACAGGTGACACCTTCGAAACCCTGTAGGCAACGCTTGAACGCCACATCTTTGCAGCAAGAGGTTGCGAGGAGATGAGTTTTGGACGACAGCCTAAGACAGACTCCATGTTGTGGCCTTGTCCGGTGGAGGCGTTGTCAAGCCTCGGCAGGCTCAAACCTCGATGCGCTCGTGATGCGCAAGGGCTTGGATAACCACCTCGCCCTTCCTGTAGCTCTTTCTTTCTTGTTGCCGATTTCTAGCCATCCGCACATGATCGCCACTTCTACGTGGACCAGTAGCCTGGTGGTTAATAGACAATCTTTCCTAGAATTCTATTGCATCGTTGAGCGGCAACAGTGCTGTTCAAACGATTCAGTAGCTTAATTTTATTTCTGAGCTCAGAATTATCCCAGGGATTCTCAACTCATCTTGGCATGCAACGATTCCGGGGATTATATCTTGTTTTGGCGGGTAGTTGCCCCGGCCTCTGCTCATAGTGAACTGGTCCATACCAGGCTTCGCGGTAGGATTCCGCACCATCCCCACTCTTTTGTCCCATAGCTTAAACCTCAGTGCGACGGGTGCGGCAACAGCGTACTACCTCCAGCATTGGCTCTGCACACTAGCAGTATTAAGATTCACATGCCTGGCGCGTGACGGGATTGAGTTTGGAGAGGAGCTAGTGTAGGACGATGTTCAATCTAGTTATAAATGGTTGTGGAAATGCTGTGAGAGAACGTTGGATACTTCAAACAGAGCCCGTCTCTTACAGTACATCTTGCATCTTTGTGAAGAAAGTGGTTCATCATGCCATTGGCTGCATCTTCATCGACCACTGGCTTCTTCCAGGAAGTTCCAGCACTACCTCCCCCCTTCACCTCGCCCCGCCATTCCCTCGATCCGTCCTATCAAGCCTTCAGTGATCCCAGAGCCGTTTCTGATGATGTCGCCCTTGCCCGCATTCTTCATCTGTATATTACTCCTGGCGAGACAGAGCCCGCCCGTACAATCCATGACCTTGCCCGGCGCGCTCTGGATGCCGATGTCCTGGCGCACTCTGTCGATGCCGAGGTGAATCGTCCCGCCGTAAAACCATTCAACACCTTCGGCAAAGAGAACAAGGCGAATCCACTATGGACAACCGCGGGATGGAACGCTCTTAAGGCTATAGGTCAGCGAGAAGGTGTTGTTTCCGTGAGTTATGAAAATTCGTCTGTGAAATATAACAGAAGAGTGCATCAATTTGGATTGACACACGTCTGGGTCAATGCAAGCACCATGACTGGATGCCCAATGGCAATGACGGACGGCGCAGCAAAATTACTCACCACGCACTTTGATGATCCGGACGGTGGCCAACCAGGTCTACAATCCGTACTTAGAGATGCTTATGGACGTTTCATCTCCAGAGACCCAAGTGAAGCATGGACGACAGGTCAATGGATGACTGAGCGAACGGGCGGTAGCGATGTTAGTCAGACGGAGTCGGTAGCTCGACGATTAACCAGCGAGGAGCTAAATGAGGCCAAGGAAACGGGGTGCGACTGTGACGCCCATGGTCTGCCCCTTGGACCCTGGATAATTGATGGCTTCAAGTGGTTTAGCAGTGCAACAGATTCGGACACGACTTTGATGCTCGCTGATACGGGGAAAGGGCTAGGTCTGTTCTTCGCTCCATTGCGACGAGCGACACAAAACTCTGGGGCCAAGCAGGACTCGTTTAACAGTCTTGGTACTGAGCTTAACGGCATCCGCATTCAAAGGCTCAAGGACAAGATCGGCACTAAATCGCTGCCAACCGCAGAGCTGGAACTCAAGGGCGTCCGGGCTTGGCTAATTGGCGAGGAAGGAAAGGGAGTCAAGGAAATTTCAACCATCCTCAACCTCACAAGGCTTCACACAGCAGCGGCAAGTGTGGGCTATTGGAGTCGAGGCCTACAGGTTTCTCGAGCCTATGCCCGAGTTCGCAAAGTTCAAGGGGGCCTGCTCAAGGACAATCCAGCCCATCTTCGCTGGATGGCTGATAATTCTGTCCGCTATACAGCAGCAATGCACCTGTGCTTCTTTGGCCATGCAATGCTGGGTGCTCAAGAGCAAGATTGGGACACAATAGTTGGGCCAACTGCTGCAGCTCCTCTGATACCAAAAAGCCGCCAGGAACTATGGACTTTATTCCGGTTAGTCACCCCCGTCTTGAAAGCGCAGGTCACTGTCGCGTCCGTCGCCGGCCTCCGCGAGCATATGGAGGGTCTCGGAGGTGTCGGCTACTGTGAAAATAATGAGGATGGGGGGATCTTGAACATCTCACGTATCTATCGGGACAATCTGGTTGGCCCTATATGGGAGGGGACCGTCAGCGTCATGGCAGAAGACGTGGTCCGGGTCATCACGGACCGCCGAGTCGGCAATGGCAAGGCTCTTCACGCTATATTCGCGCCTTGGGCTCAAAAGCTTCTTGCTACCCTCAAGGCAACGTTTCCACAGGAGGTAATCATTGTCAACAAGAGGCTTGAAACACTGATCGCCATCGAGGAAGGCTGCTCCAAGGCAGAGCTGCTTTTCCGGGGCAGAGAGCTTCTTGAGCACTTAGAAGCTATCCTCTGCTCCATCCTGCTTATGCACGATGCCTCCATCGACGGAGATGAGGTGGCGTCTGAGATTGCCAGGAGGTGGGTCGTATCAAAGGTTCTGTCTGGTTCGGTGCCACCTCGTGAAAATAAGAATTGGACGGATATTTCACAGATGGATAAGAAGATCTTTCTTGGAAAAGCTGCAGGAGGGCAGGAGATAATTATGGGACGGTTGTGATGCTAGTGTTAAAGCTGCTCCTTACCTGCTCCTCTGTGTCTAGGGGAAAAATTCCCTAATTTTCAGCATAGACATTCAATTGAGCAACTGATTGTGGCATATCAATACTTCGCAGAAGATCAAACCCAATTCGAGTTTGCAATCTTCTCCTGCCTTATGGCTATAGATCCACGTCTTCAACCATACTGTACAGTGAAGTTCTCCTGTTGACTGTAAGTATGGGTAAGAATTAGTAAGACCTCTTTAGAATAATCAGTATTAGCAGTCTGTGTCTTGTTTTCCAGCTCTATGCTATTAGCTTACTATTCCTCTATTGCAAGCAATAGCTTCGATCAATAATGGGCCTGATTCATGAAAGTACTGAGAAGAAGGTAGACAAAATCCGCCTCTCGCAGGAAGCCAAAAAAATTTCCGCCGGCCTGGTTGGTGACCCAACTCCGTATCAATATCGTTACAACGCTCAACATCCAAGTGTCAAATGGTTACATACCGCACTGCACTACTTGAAGTTGCCTCTCAATACACGACCCAAGTGAATGGCCAGGAGGGAGCGTATTATTGGGTCAATGTGGTTGCAGGAGTCTGCAATTCTAGGTGTGTTCGTTTACGGCTATTGGTTTCTTGGTAGTTTGTTCGAGAAACATTATCTCCTATTTTGAACTTGTTCACAATTGACCGCGCAACTGAGGTTTGCGCTAAGATCCCACACCTGATCGATGAGCAATCGGCTTGCTTATAAAGAATGCCGCTGCTTTTAATGGACTCCCCAGGGACTTTTCCTTTTTTGAGTCAGTAAGTAAGCCGGATGACTGAACAACCTGGGCATGAGGAACCAACAATCTCCCGATTGTGGGCGCAAGTTGCTAAGTTTTGGAAAATGGATTATGTTGCATGTTATTTTGCAACAGGTTAGTTACGTACCCGGCTATTTGCCTGGCCGTCAAGGGCGGACCACTTTGTCCGCCGTGTCGTTGCCTACGCTGACATGGGTTCCAATGACGAGGTTGTCTCACTTGGTATAAAGCGATTGAATTCTGTTCTACTACGAACTAATAATGAACCTGTAATCTACCTCATTCTCACAGTCGACACAATCCGCCGCCTTATCTTCGATTTGCTTAGGTTATTGTTCAGAGGCCCAGTCGTTGTTCTCTGCTTTGGCCGGGAAGACGTATCAATAGGAACATCCTCACAACCCGTTGCAACATGACCGCGAACAACAAGACTCTGATCGTCATCGGCTCCGGTCCAGGAATTGGCCGTCCAGTGACTACAGTCTTTCCTTCCAAGCGTTACAGCAAGTGTATTTCTTGTCAGTAATATTAGCCCTAAGTTGGTAAAATTTGGACTTTTTCATAGCATATCATGATGAGATTTTAGGACTATAGAACGATTTACTCTCGTAACCACAGTCCTCGGAGTGCTTGTATTTCCATATTTCTCAGCATAGTTCAGAGAACCTACAGGAAGAGCTACCGCACTCTGGAGCTACAGCCATGCATCTATAATTTTCGAGTATTCATAGGGGACACGATCCCAGCTTATCGCAGCCACCAGATAATTCTAGGAGTCGTGTTTCCCCAGCACATGGTTCTCGAGAGCTTGCTGGGCGTGTAAATGGGAGTCTCTAAGACATTCCAAACTAAGAACATAATAAAGTTGAAAATCACTTTGCATCCTAAACAGGATACATGTTTTGGAGTTTGGTGCAATCTGAGGGGCGCTTGAATGGTAAATATATTTGGATTAAGGGCCATAATTCAGCGAAATGCGCGTCCAATACTGCTGCATACGCGGCTTTGATTGTAATTTGCGATTGAAACGGATTCTCACAACTATTTGTCGTATCCCAACCAGTGTGATGACGAAAGTCGTAGCCCAAATCCGAAACATGGATTTATTCGTTTACATAAATCAAACCTGCTTAACTCTGTTCAAACCGATCTCGTGTCCTTTTGCCACTCTTGCTTTGTGTTTGTAATGGATAGTCCAGAAGTTTTCAACTGAAATCAGGATAATGACACAAGTGGGAAGGTGTTAAATTATGAATTTTTGGGTTGGCGTTGTCATTACTCTACTTCAACACATTCAGTTCGGGTGGCTGCGGGTCACTGGTTCGTTCTCTCGTTTTCTCATTTTCAGTTCCGCCAGGCGGAACAATCACCGAAAAGGACATCACATTTTTGTTTCATTTACGAAAACATGAGTTGTATTCACATGAGTGGTTTAGGTTAGTTTGGCGAAAGAAGGCATGTGTCAGACGAGTCACATCTTTCGATCAAGGTAAACCTGGACACTTCGCCAAATACTTAAAAGAATGATAGGCTTTCAGCGCTTCTTCAAACAGAGTGACACATAACGGGGTAAATAAGGCAGTAGTGCCGAAAATGATAATTAGAAGCAGCATACGAGTAATATAATAATCTTTTTCCAACATACTAATCACATACGACCATAGCTGCTTGAAAACATGGGATCCCGTCCGCTCTCCCTTAATTAAGCAAGTAAGCGGCAGATTAGTAGTTGGGTCGGTGACGACCAGCGAACACCGGCTGTTGTATGTTTTTGCTCCTCGGCTTAGTTTTTTTTATTTTTTTTATCCACACTTCCGCTGGTGCTTGGTGGATGATAGCAGCAAACCCGGAGCGGACAGAAGTCGGGCCCGCTCGGCTCGTTAAGCCAATAATAGAGCCGAAAGACTCGATGGACGTTGAGTTGGCCAATGAAAATCCCGGATTAGTCTTTTATGTAAATTTAATCTGGGCTCCGTCATTCAGTACAGATCGTAGATTATCGATAAAGGTGGGATAATTTGACTCGCGCGATACGAC
>PXOD01000409.1:0-22773 GCA_003012165.1 Paramyrothecium roridum
GGGGGGGGGGGGGGGGTCCCATGGTCATGGGCAACGAGAGCTACGTCGAGAAGAGATACTGATCTTGGAGCGGTATACAGAGTACCGCCACGCGGCTTGCGTCAAAGGCTTGGCCTGGGAAATGACCGGCAGCCAGAACAGTGGTCAAGGCGAGTCCTTAAAGTCAGTGTCGGTCAAGGTAAACTATTTTAAAGGACGATCTGAGAAGCCATTTGAATCAATAGAAGCCAGTGCTCGGAACGGACGGTGAACATCAATCAAGATAATTTTTTGGGTCCCCATTTCCTTTGGATAATGAACAAAAAAATCCCCCAAGTCTGTCTAAATGTGGTGAGTGTCCTCAAATAAACGCCCCGTAAGGATGCATTGTCGTCTTCTCAAGCCCCATACACATGGCCCATCCGCGCCCGCGGGCACCCTTCATAAAATCAACATGCCACTAGGAACATCGTTTCGCCTTTCTTTTCTGCGAGGTACTCTCGAGTACGCTCACGACCCGGGCCATCCCTGCACGAGCGTGTCCCATTAAGAATAAAAAATTTCCTTCCTCGTTATACACAAAGCAAGTGTAAGCGCCCAACGCTATTCAAGGCACGAGTGCCATCACTGCTCGCAAAATAGAATCCATCCAACACGGTAGGCGGGCCCGCTCATGGCTTTCGCGGGCTCAGCGGGCTCTTCCCCGGTCCCTGGGCGCGCTTCAGCTTGTTCAGCTCCTCTTCCAGTTTTCGAACTCTGCTTCTCTCCTCCTGCACACGATGGTTAGCAAATCTTGGGACAGTATAAGCGCCTCCCAGCCAACAAAAGGCTTACCTTGATGTCTTCTTGGAACTTCTTGCGCTCCTCCCTCATCGTCGCCCTGAACTGCTCGCTCAGCATTGACGCCCCAGCCCCAGGCCTGGACGCGCCACCTTGGCCGGGCACTGCCTTGAGCCTCTCGGTATCCAGCTCCTCCTCGAGCCGGGCAATCTTCTCCCGCGACCGCTGCGCCTCGCCCTCTGCCCTTTCGCGCAAGATGGCCAATTCGCCTTCGAAGTTGTTCCTGTTCTCCATGGCTTCGCTTAGGCGGCTTTCTAGCGACGCCTTGAGGGACAGGGCATCATCGAGCTTGCTTTCTAGGTCGAGCTTCTCGCGTTCGGCACCTATCGTCTCCTTGGTGATGTCCTCGAGCTCCTTGATTGTGTCCGCCAGCTCCTGCTTGAGCCTGCTGACCTGGGTCTGGAGGTTGGCGACCTCGCCGCTGTTCTTAGCTGCTGCTGCATCCTTTGCGCGCTCTGCCCGCGACCCGTAAGCGCCGTCCAGTTCCGCTCGAGCAAATGTCAGCTCGGTCTTAATGTCAACCATGGTCATATTCAACAAGTCCAATTCCTCCTCCTTCTGCTTGAGAGAAGCCTCCTTAATAGAGAATTCTGCCTGAATTTCATCCAAGCGTGCCTGCAAGCCAGCAGCTCTCGATTCGGCTGCCTGTTTCGCTGTGCCTGCTTCCTCTAGTTGCTTGCGGACATCCGTCACGCCCGCTTCGGCAGTGCTCTGTGAGCGTGTGGCTTCCTCCAGTTGCCTACGAAGGTTGGTTACATCCGCCTCGACGATGCTCCTTTGGCGTGTAGCTTCCTCTAGCTGTTTGCGAACATTCACGACATCGGCTTCAGCGGCGCTCTTCTGTCGTGTAGCTTCGTCCAATTGGGAGCTGAGATTAGCGAGCGCCTGGTCAAACTGGGCTAGCTTCTCCGTCGTATTTCTGCTGTCTGCCTCTGCTGAGGCGAGATTGCCCTGCATCTCCTTGAGCTTGGCTTCCAAGACTTCTACCTTCGCGCCGCGCTCCTTGACGACCGCTTGAGCAGAGTATGCCTCCCCAGCCTCAGCCCGGACCTTTTCCAAGTCCTCCAAGGTCTGAGAAAGCATCTTCTGTGCGTCCATTGCGTCCTTCTCCGCACGATCGAGGAGCGCACGGCTCTGCTCAAGCTCGACTTGCTTCTCCCTGATCTCATTGTCCTTCTCGGCATCGGACTTGTTGTTTAGCTCCCTCTGCTGCTTGATTTGTCGCTTGAGTACCGCCTTCTGATCCTTGAGTGTCAGAGTCTGCCTCCATAGCCACTGTACTCTCGAGGCAAAGCCATCAAGAGAGTATTTCTCAGACGTGTCCATATCGTCAGAGTCTGACATGTCTTCGTCATCTTCCAAGCCCTTCTCCATGCGGGCTCTGCGACGATCTTGTTTCCGCTGCTTGATATCAGTCAACTCCGACTGCATGATGCCCCACAAGCTGACCAAGACAGCTTCAGAGCTATTGTTACCGGTCATTGCGGACTGCTCGGCCTGGATTGCCGAAAGGCCGCTTTCCAGGTAGTCAAGTTGACGCCGGAGAGTGTCGCCTGGGTACGCATCTGGCCCACCATAAGCCTGTGGCGGCTCTTCATACCTACTGTTCTCGTTCGGGTTAAAGGAGACAATGGTTTCGCGCAAGGTCCCATTTAGACGCTCCAAGCTCTGTTCCATATCGGAGAGCGAGCGAGCCAGGTCATCCGCTTGTCGTTTGAGCTGCTCATTTTCGTCACGCATCCGATCCATATCCTCGCGGAGTTGACTTTGCTGTTCTCGCACAGGTGATCGTGGAGGAATCTCGATAGCAGGCGTCTTAGGCGGCCTGAATTCATCGAAGAAATAGATTCCCATATCTTCTGGGGAGAAGTCGATGCTGCCGCGTCCCTGCGAATATGTGTACAGGCTTTCGGGGCTGCCTGGCACACCACCATTCATCTGAGCTTGCAAAGGCGGTAGCTTCTTCTTCGCTTCCTTATGTGTCAACTGAAGGATACCGGCCGTGTGTTCCAGTAATCGCCGATGCGGCTCCATCAGCCTCTTCTCCAGATTAAAGAGCTCTGCGGCCAGTTCCTCGCATTTCCGCTCGCTTGTTTGCCTCTCGATCTCGGCTTCCTTGATCTTCTGGTCGCCGCTAAGGCGGTTCGAGAGCAGGCTCTTTCTTCTGCTGTCGCCCTTGCCTGGCGAGTAGAGCTTGGCCATTGAGATGGCTGCGTCGCGATACTTTGACTGAATTGACAAATTGGACCGCGTCGCCTCGATTCGCTGGTTGAGTTGCTGGCATTGCTTCTTCAGGCCATCGACCTCCTCTTGCGACAAGATTTCATATTGCTTGCTATCGGTGAGCGCCGTCTCGGTGAGTAGATGGACTTGGATAGGGTCTTTGAGGTCGACTAATGCTGAGCTTTGCGGTCGGTCGGTGTTCAACTGCGAGTGCGTTAGCACCAACCAAGCTCTCATCCCATCGCACGGCGTGACGGCGAACAGCCATACTTACTGGATTGAAGCGCGGGGCCTCGCCCTCAAAACCGTTCATAATGTCCATTCGGTATGCCTCGAGCAGCGCTTTGCCTTGAGACGCGGGCGCAGGCGGCGGCGGCGGTGGCAGCGCCTTGGAGTCGAGAGGTGCAGGAGGGTTCATGTTCATCCTCCCCGTACCGTAGCC
Organism: Paramyrothecium roridum; assembly: GCA_003012165.1. NCBI lineage: Eukaryota > Fungi > Ascomycota > Sordariomycetes > Hypocreales > Stachybotryaceae > Paramyrothecium > Paramyrothecium roridum. Next base: position 3,485 of record PXOD01000409.1, read on the forward strand.
GTCCATGTTTGCGAAAGCCCCTGTCATGGTCGCGGGTTCGTAAGTCGTCAAAGCATTATCCAAGGATTGTAAGGGGAAATGGGTTTCTGCTGAGATGTCGGGATAGTTGCGGTGAGCTTCGGCCGGGTCGTGGTAGAGGGGGCTCTTCTATATCAGACGACGGGCTGGTAGCGGGTCGCACGATGTCTGAATCGCAGGAATCAATCTGACACAAGGCACGGCGAGGTCGAAACCGGGTGCGGCAACGAGGAGCGCAAAGCCGCCCAAAAAGACGGCAGGAAGCGAAAATGTCGAATCCGGAGGCTTGGTGAGCTGCACGTGAGGTTTCTGCGGAAGCGGGAGGCTGGCGACGCAGATCCGGCAGGAGGGAAAAGGAGGTCTGGCGCTGATCCTTGAATGAAATCGCCTGTGGATCCCCTGATTCTTTTCGAGATGCGGCTGGGAATTGGGACTCGCAGCGGCCCTCTTGTCAAATATGGGGGGGGGAGCACCACAGACAGTGGGGGGGTCGCCTCTGGGCGAGCCCGAACAGGCTAAGGGACCCTCAGCAGGATCCAGAAGCCACGAGCCGTGCAAGGTTCAGCACTAGACTAAACCAATGAGCCACTGCGCTACGCCTCCTTTGACATCCCCCATTTAGACAGGGGCTGTGTTTGTGTTGTGTGCATGTGCTCTTTCCCAATGGCATGCAGCCAACGGCCTGGTCTCCTCTACAGAAGGAGGTACTGTAAGTTACATGGTGGAAGATCCCATCTGACACTTGGACCTGCTCCGGCATCTGCTCCGCCTGCACGCAGCGGTATTCCTTGCTGCTTACTGAGATTGTTCGTTCGGGTCTTTTTTTTTCTTTTTTTTTCTCTCTTTCTTCTTCTTTCGTTCTTCTCTCTTTACGAGCGGGTGACTTCCGAGCGTCGCCGGGTTTGGGGTGAGCGTTGGCTCGTTTCTTCATGGCTACGGGGGCGCCGGATGTGGCCGTGCTTGTAAGACAATCTCACCGGCAACCACATGACAGTGGGCGCATTCGGCAATGGCCATTGCGTTGCATCTGTTATGATCGCCTCTGCAAAGTAGGATTTACATAGTTGACCGAAACATCATGACGGCGCTGCTATGTTGTGCGGGCAACTACTACGGTAGGCATGCAAGTGATTCCATAGCTTCCCCAATGCTCAAGCTCAAGCTCCAGCTCGGTGCCAACGTCCGCTTCCACTAGTGTCTGCTGCCAGAGAGCTATCCTGGAGACACTCATTTCGCCTTCCGCCAACCCCTGTACACAGCTTCCATGCTACAATCACGGCCTCGGCGGTTATCTTGTGCAGGTAGTTTGAGTATGAACATTTTATCCGCTGGGGCAATGCTAAGCTAGTCGGCAATTCATTATCATCTTCTTTCACAGCGCCTCTCGAAACTGGTCGACTATTTGTTGGCCCATCGTCCGTCTCCTTTCCGCCTGGTTGTCGGCTTGCCCTTGGACGCCAGTAGAGACCCCTGCCGTTGCGTTCTCGCCCTCAAGCCGTCGCCGCAATCCCTCAAACTCGGCGCTCCGTCTCTGGTGGCTAAGGCCAACCATCCACCCCGGCAATCGCCATGAAATCAAAGATGCGGGCATGAGACCTTCCCTCCACGCGTAACCCACCACCCAGCCAACAAGCGCACCGATGACGGATCCAGGCCACTGGAGCAGGGCCAGGTGAATGGCAAGTGCATACTTGTATGACTTGTCCGAAAAGGTAACGCCGGAGAACGACTCGGCCGTTGAGGGCGCAGAAGACGTGGCCACGCGGTACTTGTACATGTGCGGGACCATGGCGTGGAACTGCGCAAGTGCGGCGAACAATAGTGGCGTTGGGCCTGCAGGCATGTAGTTGAACAGACTGGGAGACAGTGGCCGCAGAACGGTCAACAACAGCGGTGGAACCAGCGCAGTGATCACGGATGATACCAGCAGATACGACTAGAATTCGATTAGCCAGCTGACACTCAGGCAATCCCATGTAAATAAGGGCCCGGGCGCCAGAAAACCTTACCGCGTATTTCCTAGACCCCCACATGCGCTCAACGATTCTGAGGTTGTAGAAAGACATTGCTGCGAACAGCACCTCGCTAGAATTGGTGTAGCATATCTGGTAAGTGAGCAGCCTCCAGAACTGCCTGTAGCGCCAGAGGTGGGTGTCGACGATGATAAAGGAGTAGTGTTTGGCGTCGAGCAGGCTGGCGGCGATTGATGTAGACACGACACCGAGCACGAGCAGCCGCGTGACGGGCGTGTTGGCGAACGAGGACATGCTATGCGGGCGCGGCGCTGCGACGTCCCATCAGTTGCATTGCTCACCGAGGAATGCTGCTGTGATCTGCGCGGTGGCAGGTCCTGTCCAGAATAGTGCAACTCCAACGGCTATCCTCGTTACCGAAGCTACCTTATATCTCGTGGGAGCCAACTTGAGCATTTACGTCAGTCCTGAAAGGTGGCATGTCGAGCATCACGTGAAGATTCTCGACCGTGGGTGCCGTATGCCAAATTAGGAAGTGAGCTCGGACGTTGCGCTAGTGGTTCGTCGCTTTGCCCATATTTCCCACATCTCGTCGAAATTTACAACACATACCCTATACGGTCGACATTGGTTCATGAGGACAGGACTCAATTGCTTGTTTGGACACAACATCATTGCTAACCGAATTTGATGCTTGCAAACAGTCATGGTCGCTTTCTGTTCACGCTGTAGCGAGGAACTGTCTCAAGGGGGGGAAGAAAAAGAAACGTGAAACTCGGAACCTTTGTTCCAGGATAAGATTGTGATGACTTCGCGATATGGGACTTGATCGTCTTCTAAACAAAGACCATGACACAGCTTGAGAAAATTGCACAAAAAGCAAAAAAGAAGTGCCCTCAGTGAGACTCGAACTCACGACCTTTGGATTACCGAATTTGAAATTCAGTCACATCAAGGAGATATCTGATTACTAGTTAGTGCCGTTGTTGGATCCGAGGGCTTTCGGTGGAAACTCACGAGACCAACGCTCTAAACCAACTGAGCCATGAAGGCGTTGCCATGTCATGTGATCACGAGGTGATTTATTTTATCTTACATAGGTTGACATCCACAGGTTGTGGATCGCACGGTCATCGCGCCTCAATGCTACTCGCTTTGCACCCACATGGGTGGATCGTTACCAAGCGTAATGTGTGCTAACTAAAGAGACTGGCCGGTAAGCTCACCATGCTCCAGGATGTAAAGTTTCGAGCACAGTAAAGAATAAGACTATCCCTCCTGAAATCACACGGGTATTCTCTAGGACCGCCAACCGCTCTCTACTCTTTAAAACATATTTATGCTTCCAATTCAACGAACCCCAGCAACGCCGCGCAGAGTGAAGTGACGACCCGAGCTCTTCGTTCCTCGCAACTGTCTCACTATACTTTCACAGCTTAGGCCTGGGTGTGTCATCGGCAGTGGCCTCTTCGTTGACCACGATTTCGCCAGTCTTTTCACCCTGACCGAAGAAAATGACCTGGACTGTCAAGTCATCACTAAAGGTAGAGTACTTGTTAGCATTGTCCAAAGCCGCATGATGCGTGCCAAGTGTTTACGTACCGATACCGCCTCGCGAAGGGAGCGGGCAGAGTAAGGAGTCCGCAAACCTGCTCATTGTTTGAGCCGCCCAAAGCGTTGCGTACAAGATGAGTGGCTACGTTCTTGTCCTTGACGACAAATCGGTCCTTGGCCTCGGGATCAATGCCCCACTGCTGCACACGAATTGGCGTCTTCTGGCCCTCTGGGCCGTCTGCCTTGCTTTGCTCAACTGGAAGTGGCCGGTTGGCAGACCCAAATATCTTAGACCAGGCAGACTCGAACTGCGAGTTGGACGACCCTGCAGCTTGGCTTTCAATCCACTGGCCCACGAGGCCGACAACCTCCTCATTCGTCAGCATCTCCCACAATCCATCGGTGGCGAGCACCAGAAAGTCGCCCTTTTCCGGGTCAATCTTCGTAGTGGTAATGACCGGCTCGGCGGTGACATATGGCGGGGACTTGAGCAAAGGAGATGGGCTCCTGCCAAAGAAATTCTCACGCAGTTTGAAAGCAACATCACGGCTCCACTTGTAGACGGCATCACCGAAGGCGCGTGTGGGCTCAAGACCTCCAAGAACACGGCCGTTACGCACGACGTGCTCTTCGCCAGGGTGCTCCTTGCGCATGCGGTCCGCCTCGTTGGGGTTGCTGCCTGTTTGATCCTCAGACAAAGCCGTAGCTGTCCACTTCCCTGATACCGAGCGACGACCGAGGATCGCACGGGAGTCTCCGGTGCAGGCTACCCGGAGAAGCTTGCTCTTACTATCATAAAAGGAGAGAAGGGCACAAGACCCAGACAGGGCGGGCTGCAGCAGCTCTGCTGCGACAGTCTTGGAGCTAGCCTTGAAAACCTTCTCAACGCTCTTGTGAACTATGTCGTCGTCCAGACGGTTGAAGCCTGTCTTGATAGCCCGTTCGATGGCCTCGGGCGCAGGGACGTTGCCAGCACCGGCTGCGGCCTTGTATGTATCGTTCAGTTCTGTGGCGACGTAATTGATGAGACTCTCTCGCAGAGTTGCAGACGTAGTCCAGCCGCTGATGTTGGGCGATGATTAGTACGACATTGACATATACAGCATGTTTGCAAGAACACTCACGAGTGGCCGTCAAAGACGCCCCAAAACATCCAGTCACTCTTCGTTCCGTCCGCATTAACCCCTCGGCTTGGGACCTCGACAATTTTCTCGGCATGGTCATCTTCGATGGGGTCATTGCTGGGCAGCTGTACTAGATCATAGCGTGTGACACCTTGGCCTCGGTTCACGGAGAAGGACTGCTCCAGCCGACGAAGCTTCTGCGTAGCCTGATCGGGCGTCAACATCTCGACGATCTTTCGGCCGTCGTCGCCGGCGTACTTTGAGATCGGACCCTCGCCCACGATTGTGCCCTGCCTCAGTTCGTCGGCGCCTACAACGAGGACAGTGCGGGTGGGAAGAGCATCGGATTGGGTGGAGGTGAAGCTGCGAGAGACAGACTGGCTGGACGGGATGTCAGAGGAATTGTACGAATACCAGGCGCCGTATCCCACGACGAGGCTGGACACCAGCGCGACGGGCAGGCGACGGAAGTACATGGAGGACTTTAGCGGCTCATTTGGAGGTAGCGATCGTGGGATGCTGTGGGCGAAGAACAGGCCCCTACGTGGTGTGCGAGCGAAGTTGCGAACGGTGCTCAGGTAGGTGGACCGGATCGCTTTGGAAGCTGCACGATGCATCGGAGCTGTTGATACCTCGATGGACCGGCGGCGCACCTGGAAACGGAGGAAGGGAGCGTCGAGGGCGAGCGCTCTGGGTAGGTTGATGCAGACGGGCGGATTCAACCGAGAAGGGTAGTTGAATGGTGGACTCGGCGGGTGGAGAGTGTAGCCAAGGTGCGGATGAAAGTGAGAGCCAGTCAGCGACTGGTTGCAGGGGGCTCCGCAGTCCCACAGAGGCAATGGCGCGCCGAACTGTAACTTTGCCCGAAGTGGGCTTGATGAAGGGACGGACGGAGTTGTCGACCTACTCGGAGCAAATAATTTCTGAGCCCAGCCTTTCGGGTTTATCTCATGGGAGAATGTGATCGAGGTTCAGACACCAGATGCTACATGTGACCTTTTCGAAAAATTTCCCAACTGTAAGGTACATTTTTTCTCTGAACGCGAGTGACAGTGTCAGTGTGTGTCGGTTCGCATGCACGTGAGCCACGGCACAAGGGGTACTTGAAGCCAGGGGGCCGAGGTTTTCCCAAGCACAAGACTAGAGAAATTCATCCACCCAAACCCCACCACTCCGCAGTGCCTCACATGTTAGCCAGTTAATTACCTAGAGTAGTATGGACAGAGAGAGATATTGGGTGAAGTTCATCTTGACTATGCACCGCGACTGCTGATAGTCTACCGAAAGTCCACAACTAGACGATGCGCCATTGACTTGTGCTCTGTGAATGCTGGTCGCCTGCAACTCCGCCGCACCTCCGCCACCCTCCGTCAAACTCTCTCAGCTCGTAACACATTTAAGCCATGGACCAACCGTCACAGGGGCTGCAGGGAGCAGACCACATACGGTCCCTCCAAGACGATGACTCCATATTCATGGCCTTTGATGCTTACCCATGGAAGAAGGACCCGTCATTCATGGTAAGGTGGCTTCTCAGTACGGGATGATCTTATGCTCACTTCCCGCTCCAGTCTGGCCTGTATGCCATCCTTGGCGACCCAAACATGGGCACCTCACTGGAGTCACTGAAAGACATGGCGACGCATGCGCGGATATTCTATTACTCGCAACGTATCGGCACCACAATTGACTTCTCCAGATACCAGGCCTGGATCTCGGAGCAGTCTGACCACCAAGCCCCGGATGTGTTGCCTGAAGAATACCGAGTCGTTGCACAGTCCGGGGCGGATGCTGCTGCGGCGGCGGCGCTTCCCTGGCAGCAGGCTGCGCCAAAGGCGGAGCTTTTTGTCGACAAGAGGACACAGGCTCAGGCTGGCCCAGCCGGCGAGCCCAACTACCCAATGGCATTTGCGGAGATGCTGAAGCTGCTTCAAGAGGGCAAGCCGATCCCGGGTATCAAGCAGATACCGAATACGGTCATCAGAAACCCTGTAAGACTACCATGGCTAAATCACTGCTAAGCTGAGTGTTTGACCTTTTACGTACAGTCCGTAAAACCTGTCGGGACGAGAGCCCCCCCTCGGAAGCCATGGGAGAAGAGCGCGGCGGCTGCTGAGGCTGCCTCGGTACCAGCCACGCAGCACGGCCAGTCACTGGACGCGGATTTCCCTCCCCTTGAGACAGAAGAGGCCGCTGTAAATTCGTGATTGGGAGTAACGAGCTCGCATCATTGAGTTGTTAGATCCAGAGCTTACTGGATCGTACCATATCAACAGCATGTATGGCGCAATGGGTATGGACGGGATCATTATCGGACGTGTTTGGATAGCATAATGAATCGACGATGCGGTTGTACGTGGTTGGGTGAGTGACGTCTCCAAAGTGTGGCGATAATGTACCGAGATATGAATATAGCAGGGTCCAGACTTTCGTTAGCCCATGACATGCACTTCACCAATTGTGCACGGAGTTCATCATCTTGTCAGTTCTACGCATCGTGGTCCTGTACAGTAAAGGGGTGCTATGCTCGACGGAAGGGTTGCGGAAGCTGAGATAAAGCCGTGACGAAAATATGACTGTCCGGTCTCTGAAAGTGAGGCTTCGTATTGTGCTCAAGTGTAAAGTCGGATGTGAGTTGGTTTGTGAAGAATGAGTTGCCGCATCATGACTTTTTGCCTCGTGCTTCCATTAATTGAACTAGGGATTGGCAGATGAGGATCCATTTGTGAGGCGATAGCGTCTGCCTCGAGGATAAGATCTTCAGCAGTTAAAACAAGATGTGGATAGCCGTTTTGAAAGTCTAAAGTAAGGTAAGGTACACTAAGGTAGTTGATCGTTTTGTGAAGTCTAATAAAGTGCTTACCTTACTTAGGCTTTGCTCGATGCTGATGCAAATACGACCTTGCTAACCAAGATACCGTAGCTTACCTTACCTTACTTCAACGTTATTAAGGTATGTATAGAGGCACGGTAGGAAAGTCAGCTTTACCCAGAAAACCCACTAATGTCCTGCGCCCAGGCCTGCTGTGGGTAAGCGGAGGTGCCAATACAGGCCGGTGGTTGGCTTGGAACAACCCCTAGCCCCTTTCCGCTTACCCCGGAGGTACCTGGCGTCGATGATAGCTCCCGTCCTGCAGGCGGGTGCGCGCCGAAAGTACTTGTTCTTGTTCCTGATTCGGCACGGATCCATCCCAGTTTCATAATTGGAGGTCCCTGCATTGCATTGGCAGCGCTGGGTTACGTTACGGTTGATTTGACTCAAGAGTCTCACTTTAGCCAGCATGTCACTTTCATCAGATTCTTATTCTGGTTCTCTGATTCTTCCCTTCATCATACGGGGGAGGGATGTAGCGACTAGACGGGTAGCCCAACTCCCATCCAACTGAGTGCTACAATACTACCACCACACCATCGTCCATTTTAACATGGCGTTGCTTTGGTCCTCGCGGCGGCGCCAGGTCACGAGGCCACTTGCTGCCCTGTTCTTCGTCGCGCTTCTCATCTACACCTTTTCACCAGCCTTACCCTCATTCCACGCGCCGCGCGAGTCACTGAAGCTAGAGAAGTATATGAACGCTGGCCAAGGCACGAGCCGGGACGCCGTACCCAGCAGCTTTGATTGGAGCCGGGTCAAGCACACTCACCTGCCCCCCGCAGAACTCATCAAGCTTCCCTCGGGCAGGGCCAAGCGGCTTCCCCGCGTTCAAAGCTCCGTCTGGCACGAGTCGTCCGCCAGTGCTAAGATCAGAGAGTCCCGGCGGGATGACGTTCGCAACGTCTTTCGGAACGACTGGCAGAGCTACCGCAAGTATGCCTGGAAGAAGGATGCTCTGAACCCGCTTTCGGGCCAGGGCAAGGACCAATTCTCTGGCTGGGCTGCCACGTTGGTAGATGCTCTCGACAGCCTCTGGATCATGGGCTTGAGGAGTGAGTTTGACGAGGCTGTTGCCGCCGTGGCCGAGATCGACTTTGGCCAATCTACGAGCGCTCGTGTCAACATCTTTGAGACCAACATCCGCTACCTCGGTGGACTACTGGCTGCCTATGATCTCAGTGGCCGTAAGGCACTCCTAACCAAGGCTGTCGAATTGGGCGATCTGATCTACGGTGGCTTCAACACTCCGAGCCTCCTGCCCGTTGACTTTATCGATTTTGCCACTGCAAAGACCGGGAACCCATTGTCCATCGAGCAGTGGGTGGTGTCTGCGTCGCCCGGGTCGTTGTCGTTGGAAATGACACGCCTCTCGCAGCTTACCGGAAACCCCAAATACTACGATGTCGTTGCTCGTGTCATGCGATTATTCGCAGAGAGCCAAGAAAAGACTAAAATTCCGGGACTGTGGCCGATCTGGATATCCATGAACCAGCCTGACCTGACTTCCCGCAAGGAGTTCACACTGGGGGGGAGTGCCGACTCTCTGTACGAATATTTGCCCAAGATGTATGCTCTGCTTGGCGGGCTCGAGCCCATGTATGAGGGCATGACGAAGAGTTTCCTGAAGGCCGCGAGCAGCACGCTCTTCTTCCGACCCATGCTGCCAGGCGGCGAGGACATCTTGGTTTCAGGCAACGTCAATGTCGGGAATGACGGGAGCATGCCATTAGACCCAGAGACTGAGCATCTGACATGCTTCATCGGCGGCACGGTCGCCCTGGCTGGACGCCTCTTCCGCCAATCCCAGCATGTCGAAGCGGGAGCGAAACTAGCCGAGGGCTGTGCATTTGCCTACCATTCTTTCGAAAGCGGTGTGATGCCGGAGAGAATCAACATGGTGCCCTGCGAGCCTCGGCAGGCTGTCACTTGTCCCTGGAACGAGACAAAATGGGAAGAGGAGCGCAGCAAGCGCCCTCAATGGAAAGCCCATCTACCGAAGGGGTTCACCACCGCGAAGGACCCGCGCTATCTATTGCGACCCGAGGCCATCGAGAGTGTTTTCTATATGTACCGCATCACTGGTGATCCTATCTATCAGGAAATGGCATGGAAAATGTTCAACGCTGTAGTCGCGGCATCCGAGACGAAACTTGGCCATGCATCAATCCGCGATGTGACCATCAAAATCCCGTATAAACAATCCAGGGACCACAACCTGGAAGACTACATGGAGGTAATTGCTTCCCTATGCCTGCGCTACTTTCAAGCTGCGCCCCTAACCTACCGCAACGCTTCAATCTTCATCTACTGACTCGTTGTTATAGAGCTTCTGGTTTGCCGAAACTCTCAAGTATTTCTATCTCATCTTCTCGCCTCCAGATCTCATCGACCTTGATGAATTCGTCCTTAACACGGAAGCGCATCCGTTTAGGCGGCCCCAGTGAACAGGGGCGCCGTCGAGATGAGGTCTTGTTTACTATTTCATGTGCAGCATGTCTATGCGGATACACCAGCGACTTGCTCCACCATGGGTACAGCCTTTGTATAAAGCGACGCTGCACGCCATAACACGCCTACGAATGAATCACCAAATGCTGCTGGATTCCAAAGCCTTGGGTTCTGTGTCTTGGCCACTTGCGGAACTGTTGCACGATTCTGCTAGGAATGACCACAGAGAATTGCCGTGTCTCAGTCTGCTATGCCTGATCAGAGGATGTGGACAAAGCGATGTTGGAGTATGGAGGGTCAGAAGCTCATGGGAAGATATGCCTTACTAACTCAGGAATGAGACCGCGTGTGAGCGACACATCTTGCGCCACTGCCAAGTGCGCGAGCGAAGAAGATTACATGTACATTGTCAATATCTAGTGGCAAAAGCCTTAATGCCTAATGAAGATAACGAATACCAAGCCATTGTGGCTGCTAAGAGAATCAGGTTGATAGCTTATAAACTCTGGCCTTGCCCCAAGACTCGATTGGACCAAGAGGAAGGGCCTCTGCTGCCCCTTAGTCCAACGCCCTTCTGGTTTATATCAACCGGCTAATTCGAAATGCCTCCCACCAGGATGGCCGCCGTTGCCTTGCAGCTCCCTCCTTATCCCATGAGGATCGTTTCGGTCGGCGGCCAGCTCGGTAGCATAATATACAGGTTCTTCCATGTAGAAGGGCGGATAAGGCCTGGTGGCCATCATGGCTGGTTGCTGCCATACACCGTCATTTGGCGGGACGTTGTCCAGCTCTGAGCCCTTGGGCAGCGGAGGAGGTTCGATGGTCCCGACGAGGCTGCTTCTCCTGCTGCTGCGGCCGCTGCCGCTGTTGCTGTTGTGACGGCGGCGACGGAAAAGGCACAGCGCGAGGAGCCCTATGGCAGCGGCGGCGGCGACGGAACCGCATGCCACGCCGGCAATGGCGCCTGTGGACAAGTTGGGTTTCGCATCATACTTCGTTTCGTCTCTGTCATTGCCCTCACTCGAACTGTTCCCGTCCCCCTGACCTCCGGCTGATGGACCAGGAGCAGGGGAGCCGCAGGTGTTGAGTTGCTCGCCGTTCTTGCCCACGGCGACCAAATCCACGGCATCTCCCTGCTGTGCTGGCCAGAGGGTGAACTCGTCGGCATCCTGGTTGACCATGACATATGCGGAGGAGAGGAAGAGCATTCCAAGCTGGGGTGGTGCTGGTGATTTATTGGAGAGTTCTTCCAGAGTCACAATCTGGGTCTTGCCTGTTGTGATTTCTCCAGATACGGAGTCGATGCTGCGCTCCGGCTGGACTAATTGGTGATTGGGGACGCGGATGGTCGGCCCAGACTTGATTTTGATGGTCAAGTCGCCATCGTACGGCGTGTCGCGGGAGCCATACCGCATCGCGCCCGCCGTCAGACCGCCGCTCTTGTCCTTCAGCGTCGTCCCCGTGAGGCCCTCGAAGCGGCGAAAGTACGGGCTCTGACCCATCGACATGACGTTCGGATAATCCGGCGTGATGCAGGCGATGATGCTGTCGTCCGAGTCCGAGAACAGGCTGGCGTCTGTGCCGTTGGGGAAGTTGAGGACCAGGTCGCTGATTGTCACCTTGAGCCTCGTCGCGCAGCAGTTACCCGACTTCAGGCAGAACTCGTTGTTGTCCTCGGCGGCTATGGGAAGCCTGAAGCCGTTTCCGGAAACCTTGGCTCGATCGTAGCCTCCGAATATCAGATGGCCATCGAGATTATCGCCATCGCCCACCATGCCATTGTACATGCTCCAGGTCCGGGAGGCGATGAGTTTCGACTTCTCCAACCCCTTCAGGAAACTCGACTGGTGGCCTAGGCCGAGCGAGCTCAGGGCGTCATGTTTATCGTGCTTGTCGATCCCGACAGCTATGGCCACGTGCGTCTCGGACAGGCTTATGTTCTCATTGAGCGTGACTGTATCCAAGATCATGGCTACGTCGGGATATCGAGCATCGTCGTCAGGGTATTCGCCGTACACCGCGGGACCCCGGGATTTGGATTTTTCAACCACGAATTGGCCACCACGCCATACCGTGCATGCGTCTGCCTCTTTGAAATGAGGGTCCTGACAAAACCCTGCCGTGCCATGTACCATTATGTTATTCAAAGGCCTTGAAAACCAACCAGTTAGCTCTTGCGATGCCCTTAGAGCACTATCATATCTTGGACACCCACCATCTGGGTGAGAACGCGAGCTTCTGTTCCGGCGTACCGACTGATATCGAGATGCCCCGAGCTGTTTTACCATTCGACAATCCCATGCTCTGAATCGGGGAGATGATTGGGCGGATTGAGCAGTCTTCTCCTTGCCCGGGCCTTATTGAGCCGAGGACCAACAGCAGAGCTGCTGCAATGCTCGACGTAAAACGGCATCGCGAAGGCCACATCATCGAAGCACAGTCCAATATGATAGCCAAAGCGCCCTTCTATCCCGAGGAGATGAAGCCAAGACCAAACGCTGGTAGAAAAGAAGAGAGAAAGAAAAGAGCAGACGAGGGCAGAAAACGATGTCGATCTTTACGACCCTTTGCCAGGTCATACCTTGGGCAAGCTTGGCCGATTTAGACGGCCTGGTGCCCGAGAGAACATACAGCAAGGTAAGAATACAAAAGGCGAGCGCCGAGAAGTGGAACGGTGATCTAGACCCCATTCGTCGACCTGATTCTAGCCGGTGTCTGGCTGCATGACGTGGTTTCCTACAAGAAGGACAGCGCTGCCCCCCCATTCTCGTTAATTAAAGACTCCAGGAATGTAGGCGCTCCGACTGATGGACCGACATGGGTGGGATAGGCTGATAATCATCCAACAACCGAAGGTCCCTTGCCCATCAGGCGCCGCAACTGTGAAATGTCTCCGGTACCCCCAGGCCTCAGCCTGGATGTAAGATTTTGGCTCCAAGTAAGTTTCCGAGGCTGGCCATTTACTGCAGGAGAAACAATCTGAAGGGACTGCTCGTACTTTCTCTCTGTAATGCACAGAGGCTGAGTCTTACCATCATGCTCAAGGCGCCAGAACAAGACAATGCCTGTACCTCCAAAGCCCAACGAGGCAACCAGCCGACCCTTTAAGTTCCTGACAGTGTTGGAGCGTTTATTAGCTCTTCGTTCCAAAAAGGGCATGTCTAAACAAATCGAAGGATGCTCGTAGCTACAATGCATCCTGCGGCAAGGCGGTGTGGCCGCTATATTCAGCCCTACCAGCCAGGGAGTTGAAAAAAGAAACAGAGACAACGAGATCCGATTTCTCTAGTACTATGAATTATAAAATGAAGGAAATTTCTCTTAAAAGACTTATTAAAAGCCGGCAGATTGCAGGATACTTGGTTAACTTTTTTATTTACTGAATATTCTCGAGAAACAAAAATAGAAAAACAAAGTGATACTGACTATACTCGCATATCCTGCAATGTAGCTTCACTTGTCATTGTTAACCGCTTGCCTACCTCCTTAGCTGACAGATTGAGCACGAGTCAGACAGAAAGTCTCCGACGTGAGGCATCCAGTAATGTGAGGGGTTTGCGCAAACTCCTAGAAGGGTGACGGGGACCACGACTGTCAGAGATAGACAAGGCTGTCGTGTGGACTGGGTATAGTTTTCACGCAAGCATCGTTAAGTTACGAAAGTGTCAAGCAAGCATCGAAAGGGTCGAGTTTCCGCTTTGCGGAGTGAGGAACGGCAAGCGACGGCAGTGTGCGCCGGCTCCACTCCGAATGGTGGGGCCGACACCGTCTCGAATCCGAGAGTCGAATATAAGTTAACTGAAAGGTGCAGAATCCTCCTCAGCCAGAGGAAGCCGACTCATTGTTAATTTCACCTGGCCCCGCGCCAAGGAGCATCGCTGAATCCGTTGTTGTTGTTGTTGCGTAATCATGTTTTCCCTCGCTGAATCTAACTCCGCTTCAACATGGTTTCAACTCAATGGCCAATTCCCATTCTTCGGGTGCGAGACCTTGGATGCAAGAGAGCCTGAATTTCGAATCAAACCTTTTCCATTAAAAGCTGGCATTGATGAAAACAACTATTGAAATCTACTTCTTCCAGCTACCGGAATGCTGACCTCCCTAGCGATACAACACAACGTTGAGTTTCCTAATTAATGGTGTAGTCCTAGTAGAGAATCCGGCGTCCTGTCCATCAACCTCGACCAGCCAAAGGGATACTCCTCGAGCGCCTCATTGCTGTCACACTTGAAAGCATCATTCCGGCTCAACGCTCTGCCACTTCTTGATTTGGCTGTGCGGACTTTAGCTGTACGCAATCAAGGCAATAGTTGCCTGAGGTGAACATCCGTCGCTTCACCTCGATATTGCAAAATCCGTAACCATGATGTGTCCAATGCACTAGGACAAGCAGTAGCCTGCCAAGTGTAGCATGACGTGTGATCTGTAACTAATTACAAGGAAGATGTTCCTAAGAAAAGGTCGACAAATTCTTCTTTGGTCCCGCTGTTTCAACGACAACGGCGAAGTAGAAAATCAAAAACTGCAGCCGACAGTGTGTGAGCTATAACATAGGCGGAATGCTGGGCACATAAACCAGTATGTCTGGTCGCTTTCAGATCCTGAAAGAATGAAGTCATTGTAATATCAGCGGTATGTGCCGCCATACCGTGGACCAGGTCCTACGCGGCCGCCCATTCCGGGTCCCACTCCCGGGCCTGGCCGTGTCGTAACGGCATGGTTGGTGCACAACATGCCAACGCGAGATCCAAACTTGGACCCTCGAAGTGATACCATGTGCTTTCGGATGTGGGCGGCCACAATCTCACGGTGTTGAGGCGTAGCATTGTTCAAAATCCACTGCACCAGATAGTTCCCATATTGGTCGCTTGCGATGTCAATGAGGGGGATCCGGGTACGATCACGGCGACCTTCGCAAACGCGATCGAGATAACGGCCGAGAAAGTCTCCGCCGCCAATCTTTAGACACTTTTCAACCACCTTCGAGGCGAACTGATCAGTGCTGTACTCGGCAGCATATCGGATGACGTGATCGATGGCTCGACTGCGATCGGGAGGAGCGCCGTGCTCGCAAATGTGCTGAATACACCAGTTTCCGAACTGACCATGTGCCACAATGTCGATGTTCGCAAGTACCTCCTCGATACAAGGACGCTATTCGATGAATGATCAGTGCTCCGCCGCGGCCAGTGGCTAAATTCATACTCACCTTGTCATCTTCGAGACAATTTTCAAAAATATTCTGCACGACCAAGCTGCCAGTCTCGCCCAGCGCAACTTCGTGCCACATTCCGCGAAGTGCTTCGTTAACGTATTTCATGATTTGGGGAGGAGACTCTGTCCAGCGGAGCTCAAATAACTTTTGCCAAACATGGCAAGCGTAACGATGAATGACAGTCTCTGGAATACGACGCAAAAGCTCATGAACCATGATGGCTTTGTAATCCTCTGGGACAGAGTCGAAAGCCTTCTGAACAACGTGACATCCGAAAGGATCCATAGAAAGGTTCAACGTGTTACCCCGAATTGCCTCGGCAATCTTGATGACCTGCTCAGGTGTTCCGTGCTC
The DNA here is from genome assembly GCA_003012165.1 of Paramyrothecium roridum. Taxonomy (NCBI): domain Eukaryota; kingdom Fungi; phylum Ascomycota; class Sordariomycetes; order Hypocreales; family Stachybotryaceae; genus Paramyrothecium; species Paramyrothecium roridum. Next base: position 19,046 of record PXOD01000409.1, read on the forward strand.
GAAGCAACGCTGTACAAGAAAGTTACCAAAGCGATTAACCATCAGTGGATATGCCTGGGCCACAATGCCCTCGACAATTTCGTACTTTTGCTCCGGTGTACCCACTTTCAGCTTCTGCTGAAGAAATATGGAAGCTTGCTGATCATTATTGCAAACAATTTTATCCACAATGTATTTCCAGTTGCAGTTGACGTTGCGGTCCAGAAGGCGGCGATAATTGAGGGGCTCAGTGGGAGGCAAATAGGTAGCCCCCTCCGTTGAGACGACCTACATTACATTAGCTAGGGACCAAGTAGCAAAGAAAACAAAAAAACATACCTCGGTTTTCCAATTATCCTTAGACGTGAACTCCGAGGCGTGAGGGGACAGAGGTGTGCCAATTGGTTGTTGTTGGTATGGAGAGTACATTCCCATTCCCACAGGTGCTTGTCCCTGGTGTACAGCGACAGGGCCGCCAGGCATTGCGACGCTCAACGGCTCATACTGCGTTGTTGGCCCTGGGAACCCACCGAAGGCCCCGTACCCAGCATTGTATGCGCCAGCACTGTTGATTCGGCCGTCGTAGCGATTTCGACGGTTACTGGGAGGCCGAATAACCATATCGGGGTCAGGTGAGTGTTGATCATTTCGATAACCGTCAACCAAGGGGTAGGAACTGCTTTGATCAACGAAAGATTGACTGAAAGCACGATTACCAGCCCACCCTGGATTGAAGAGCTCTGCAGGGGGCGGGTGGTGGCCCATGTTGGTGGTGGTTGCACTCTTCGAACTCCCCCAAACACGATGGTGGTTGAAAGCAGTTGTTGACAATGCATCACTATTGTCGGAGCGAGCATCTTCGGGCACAGGCCAAGCATTGTTCTCTCTTGATGTTGCGCTCATGCCTCGCTGGATGTTGATACCATGTGATTCGAAATTGCCCTTGCCATTACGGCTTTGGGCTAATTCTTGATCCAGCCTGGAAATTTGGGTCTGGGCATGTGCAAGTTGGAGCTTTAGACGCAGAACTTCATCCTCGTCTGGCTTAGATTCGCCCACTGCAGCGCTGGCTGGGCGAGTACTTGGCGTTGTTGACGGGAACGCATCTGTTGCAGGAGTGATGGGCAAGGAGTTGCTGGAAGAAGCATGCTCCATGACTACTGAGTGCGTACCGTCATCGTCACTCAACTTCAGAGCAGCATTCTGCTGGTTCAAAATTGCTTGCTGCTCGGACAGCTTAGCCAATAATTTGTCCATTGGATGCCAATCTTGTGTGGGTGTAACTTCTTGGTGGGCCTAAATCTCACGGTGAGCGAATGAAACTGATGGTACAAGTCATAACCGGGTGATACCTTGCGGGTGCCCTGGTTTGCAAGTTTTGAGGTGGTCAAGGCTGAAATGTTATTCGTATGACTAGCCGAGTCAATAGCGGGTGATATTTGGGGTGACACTCGGCTTTCGTTGCGCGATAGTAGTGAAAGCTTGTCAAACTCGGTCAAGGGATCGGAGAAGACCGAGAAGCTCGCATTTTCCTGAGTCTGGCTGGAAGTGTCAGCTCTGATGTCTCCAAACTGCGGACCGACGTTGGTTTTGTCTTCAGTGAGCCGGAGAGCAGATGGTTGGTGTAGCAGGCGGGTAGATACGGAGACAGCTGGCTGTGAGGTCAAATCTGGTAGATCTGAAGCCGCCATGATTGTCAAAAGAGTTCAACTGTACTCGCGGGAGTGGACGAATGATCCAAGAGAAATGGCTAGAAGAGGGAGGGTCTTGAATTTTCCTGACGGGAGATGTGAGGGACCAACAATGCGAGGGTTGGACGAATGGTGTAGAATGGAGAGAGATGCAGGCCAGGATGATTGCAGTAGAGACCGCTCATCTCTGGGCACGAAGAGGAGAAGGAACGAAATGGGAGCTGAGGAAGGGCACCATCCTAGAGCACCCAAGACGCTCTACCTTGGTCAGATCCAAATGAGCTGAACCAACTGAGGTAGGATGGAACGAGTGGCCGGTGAATTTGGGTAGAAGCCGGGTTCTGTGAATACCTTGTCCACTAGGAGGAAGGTCGGAGGTGGGCAAGGGGGTTGAGAGCAGTGTTGGAGTAAGAGGAAACGATTGGGCTTGGAAGATGTGGTCAAGGCAAGGTAGGTCAGATAAGGTAACGTAAAATAGAGAAGTACCTTTTGGTTGCAAATACAGGAAGGAAGCAACCAGCTTTCGTGGAGCCGAGGATCATTACCAACTGTCAGGTTTGGTGGGCAATGCGTGGAACTGCACGCAGGTGTCAACCTTCGTTAGGCCACTAACTTAGTTGAGGAGAAAAGAAAATCGGCGTCGGCACCGCTGAATCAGTGCCAGCTGGTGTAAATATTCCCCTGGAGAGCGTCAGTCAGTGTTGTAGGTAGAAATGTTGGTGTAGTCAAGGCAGGATCATGATGAGGAGGGACAAAGGCATGAAAGAAAAAGAAAAAGGAATGTGTAAGATCGCAGGGCTTACTTACCAAGTAGACTGCTTGATTTGGGATACTCAGCGTACCTGATGACAATGTAACCGTTCTGGAATTTCGATTCGCAATGGCCTTTGTCGAGAAAAGAGAGAGTTTACGAGTAGTCTTTGTGGTATGCGTTGTGGTAAGTGTTTAAGCGAACGTAGCCGAGGTGGTTTTGCCCCGGGACGGCAGGTGAAAATACAAGAGGCAAGGGGAAAAGGAAGATGCAAATACAAGGCACAGAAAGGGCAACTTGCCTCCGCAATGGTTCCCTAGAAGCCCAGTGCCTTCCGACTAAATAACCCTGTGCTGTGTGCAACGCCCCGAGCTTGAGTTCTTCCGATTCGACATCTTGGCCGCATCATGACTCGACAAGAACCCAATGGCAAGGTGAATTTGGTCGTAGGAAAACATGTCCTTCTATTGATAATCGTATTGCAGGCCTGGCTTGCAGGTAGGAACAATAATATACAGCATTGTTACATTTTGTCAAGTTGATTTCCATGCAGGAGCACGCTCGTAAATCCCAGATGATCCACTGATCTCGTGGGCTAGCGAATTGTGGTATGCATCGTGCCGAGCCCCTCCCGAATCCTTGTTGTCAAATCGTGACGGTTTCGATGCTTATTTTCTCTTGCCGGGCGTGGGAGCTACGCAGGATTGTCAGTTTGAGCGACGCGACGTGGTGGACATTGATCACGAACCTGGTGGCCCCGTCTTCTTCTTTGGCGCGTTCTTGCCTCGTGCCTTCAATCTGTTGCGAGGATCAGCCGTCTGTTCGTTTGAGCAGTGCCCGCGCATGCTTACTCTTCAATGTATTCCAATCGGTCCTCCTCGGCATCATCCCAAGTCGTCAGGATCGGACCGAACTCTTGCTTAACATCTTTGATCGAGGCGAGCTTGCGAGGGTAGTATGCAGCCAGTGCTGGGCCTCTCAAGCGCTGTCGCAGCACCTTCGTTCCCATCCGGACGCCATCGGGGTTATACGTGGTCCCAAAGACTTGACTTTGCACCTAGAAGGAATTGTGAGTATGCAGCAATTGAGTCGGGTCCATGAACGCTCGTACCTTCATTAAATCCAATAACCGCGCGCGAGGGACACTCATCTTGGCATGATCGATGTCGCTACCGTCACAGTGAATTTTTTTGGACGTCCAAATTGAAGTCCTTGAATCTTGACAAGAGACGTGTGATTGGCTGACGGCTTTTGTTGCCTTAGTCAGTTGCATGCTAAAGCTAAGCAAGCGGGTAGCAAAAAATAGG
>PXOD01000410.1:0-55665 GCA_003012165.1 Paramyrothecium roridum
AAAATATCAGGCTGAAGGTGCCTGGAACCGTTCCTTGTTGCACCTGGGGTCAGACTATCAATGCTACCAAGACATACCACACGAAGCAAACTTGCATATTGAATCAGGCTGGAGTACCAACTTATAGAGGAAATGCAATTGTATTATGCCATACCTTCGCGCTGCCTTGCCTGCTTGGGGGCTGGGGGTCAATCCACAGGGCGCAGCCTTATTCTTCGTGTCTACACCTGCATATGGCACAATTGTTGAAACAAAGTCGTGTGGCCATTGGATAGTAATATGACGCACCAATCCGCTCTTGTTCTTTCAACGGGCATCCCAAGTGGCAACCAGACATTTGAGCTTCAGGGCGAGGTGGGGCTCAATCAAACAAAGTTAGACACATTCGTCCTGTCATGCAGCAAGCCATCCTTCTCAGACGATCGGTCCTGGACAGAGTCTGATAAAGTAGCTTCTCGTAAGATGTTATCTACTGTTTCAGGCTTCCAACATGGAGCAATTGAGGTGCTATTCCACCTGTGTTCAGTCATATGATCTGAATGTCCAGATGGGCGTAAAAACAAATAGCCTTGTCGATGAGACTTCAGAACCTGTCGGATTGGAAGACGATGTCTTTCTGGATTTGCATTGCCAAGGCCTTCTCAGCGCTGATCTCCTAGAACGCAAACACCGGCCTGAAAGGTGGAATGCGACGATATACCTAAAAGCGCTCAAAGATGCTGGCACCGTTGCCGGTTAGAGCGAATTCAAAGCTGACTACAAGTTCAAGGAGAATATGGCTGTGGGCATGGTCAACGGTTTGTCAGGTTACTTGAGGCCAAGATAAGATCCAGGCTATTTCCCTGATCCGCGGGTGTTTTTCTCTGGAGGCGGTTTAATCGAGACCTTGTGCATGGGCGTCATATACTCTAAAGAGGCTACTTTGAACGATAAACGCCGCAATGTATATTTCATAAGTATTACTCAAACGTTGCCACGTCTTTGTCCTCTATGTGAGACAACATCCTACCCCAATGTAAAATTAAGTGCAGGCATGCTAAATCTCTCTGCTAAACCGCAGAATGCGCGTTGCCACACCTTATAAGCTTACTAAATTTATTCAACATTACGGGACAGATTTGGAAGGATGTATTGTCCCTCGGGGTCTCCTGGCCATGGATTGTTTTCCTTGCCAGCGAGCTATTACTCGCGCGGACATGTTTGACTGTCACTCTTGTTGTCCAGCGCCTGAAAGACAAAGGACCATCGGTGGAGACCCCACGTCTTCCCCGTAATTTGGAAGGCTCTCATTTAGCTACCCTCACCGCTCTTAGCCAGGAGTATCGTGATCTTCTAGGCGATGGGATTCAACCATTTGACTGTCTAGAGAAGGCATCCAAGGGCATGCATGTCAAGCTGAACAGACATAGCATTGTTCTTGCCGGGGGTAACGATGCTGGGACTGCTTCACTCTGAAACTAAGCGGTTTCTTTGACAGGCGGTAACTGCTCTGAGATGACAGCGGGTATCCTCCAAGGGTATAATTATAGGAATTGCGGAGATTCTACCAACCTTCATGTTTAGCTCAATAGGGTATAATTTCTAACCACACTCAGGCAGTTTGATTCTTGACTTGCACTGATTCGATTGCCGTTCTCGGGGTCCATCTCCCAGGGTCTAGATTGCGAAGGAATACGCCATACCAAATGAGTTTTGATCGTGCTGGAATCACGCGAACAGGGTAGCGCTGAAGTTACTAATTTGGCAAGATCTTCGCGATAAGCATGCTAATAAGCTTGTCAGATCCCGTATCTTCTAGGCAATTATGCCAAGCCTTGTGGGGGTGGGTGAAATACAACGGTAGCCCAGTTTCATGCATGATGTAACTCAAATCGACCAACCACCAAGGATATCGGCAACTGACACGGTATTGGCATTGGTCAGTACGAAGCGGGGAAAGTTCGCGAATGCAGATCAATCTTGTGACGTGCGAAGGGGACAAAAGTGTATAAAGCCCTTGCTAGAACCCACTCTCTCTTCCATCCTTGACCGCACTTTTCAGGTTTTCCTAATCCTCGTCAAGTCACACTCGTCAGGCAATTACAAGCATGACCATACAAGAATCTGCAGTCGAAAAGACGGCCGCCGGCGATTCGAAGCCGCCGGCTGGGGTGCTCGATGTCGAAGATATTCTCAAGGCCCCGCAAGCCAAAGTAGACTATTCTGGCGCCCATGCAAAAATCGACCCTCGTGAGATTGCACTGGTCCGAAAGCTGGATTGGTATATCATGCCTATCCTTTGGCTCATGTACTGGCTGAATTACCTGGTAAGCAAACTCGTCATTGTGATGTTGCTCCGAGCGTTGTATTTACAAAGCCGCCAATAGGACCGTAACGCCATCGCCCTTGCACGACTCAACAGTCTAGAGAAAGACCTTAATCTCAAGGGTTCCGAATACCAAACATGCGTCTCGATCCTTTTCGCAGGCTATATAATTGTGGGAATTCCAGCCAACATGGTCGTCACAAGGGTCCGCCCAAGCATGTGGATGTCTTCCTGCATGGCTGTATGGGCAATCATTAGCGCGCTCACAGCACTTTCTACAAATTATACGGGCCTGCTCCTGACGAGGTTTTTCCTCGGAGTCACAGAAGCCCCCTATTACCCAGGCGCGCTTTATGTACTAGCCACTTTCTACACTCGAAAGGAACTGGCTACTCGAATCTCCATTCTCTACACTGGCAATATTCTAGCTACAGCATTTGCGGGCTTGATTGCGCTTGGAATCTTTCAGATGGATGGGATGGTACGTATACACACACCTTCTCGACTATTATCTTTCCTCCCTTAATCCTTCGATAAAACTGACCTCGCTGTAGCGTGGTATTGCTGGTTGGCGCTGGCTCTTCATTATTCAGGGCGCTGTTACTTTACTCATAGCTATTGCTGCTTGGTTCATTTTGCCAGATGAGCCGCTGACAACGAAGTGGCTGACTGCAGAGGAAAGAGTCCTCGCCCACGAGAGAACCCAGCGAGACACGGTAGGTAACGAGGGCGAAACTACTAGCTGGAAGGGCATCTACGAGGCAGCCAAGGACCCTAAAGTCTGGCTCTTCACAGTGATGCAACATTGCCATCTAGGTGCCAACGGCTTCAAAAACTTCTTCCCAACTGCGGTAGAAACTCTGGGCTTCGACCCTACGATTACACTGGTTCTGACATGTCCGCCTTATCTGATTGCTGGTTTCATTTCCATCGCATGGTCATGGTCTTCCGGACATTTCAACGAACGAACTTGGTGGGTCCCCCAATGCCAAGCTAGAGGGACGGCCGGCAACTAATCTTGGCAGGCACATTACATCTGCCAAGGCGGTCGCAGTCTTTGGATTCATTCTAGGTTGCGCCACTCTCAACACAGGCGCCCGATACTGTAGGTGACCATATTCCTCGTGATCCTTCGCCAGCTAACCTTGCGAGAGTTGCCATGTGCGTCTTTTCCATCGGCACGTATGCAGTAAACAGCATTATCCTCGGCTGGGTGTCCAATACTTGTTCTCAAACAAAGGAGAAGAAAGCCTGCTCTTTGGCAATTGTTAATTGCATTGCAGTCGCTTCCTTCATTTGGACGCCATACATGTGGCCAAAATCCGATGAGCCTCGTTATGTCATGGCTATGTCTTCCAGTGCGGCCCTCAGCGTCGCGACGGTAATTGGAACATGGGCCATGCGATTTTGGCTCAAGGCTGAGAATCGAAAGATCAGACGGACAGATGAGAACGAGACAACCTTATATTACGCGTATTAGTTCAAGGAGGGAGATCGACACCGCAAGTTCGCCCCCGCCCTTGCCAAGTGTGGGTAGAGGCCGTGTTATCACAAGGGCGCGGTCCATTTTAACATTTGACGAGGACATATGAATCCGCGGGTTGATTGTGAAGCATCTGTAGTTTGTAAGCTTGTGGCGCCAAGAAACCCGTTCCTCAGAGGTGCAAATTTCGTCCAACGAGGGAATTGATGGCATGGCACATTATTAAGCATCTGTATTCCTTGCGATTTACCAGTTCGTGACGTCAAGACACTCGCGGGAGATCACACATTATTTGCATATAAATATTCCTGTTCGTCTCAATCGTTGAACTACAATTTTTGCTCAGATCCGCCACTGCCTTGCTCTTTGTTGCCTTTCAACAGGATCATCTTTCTCATCTTTGTTTAGTTGCAACTTGTGCAATGTGTGGCATTGAACCTCTCGCAACCGATCATGTTCTGATCAAGAACAATCGGATCGCGTATGGAATTTACGGTGAAGGACAGCCCGTTGTGCTTTTGCATGGCACTCCTTCGTCGTCCTTGATCTGGCGCAATGTGTTGCCCAACCTTGTCCAATCTGGCTACAAGGTCCACCTCTACGACCTCCTTGGCTATGGCCTTTCCGAAAGGCCTTGGGATTCATCAATTGACACGTCTATATCTGGCCAAATTCCTATTCTCGAAGGGCTTCTCGAACATTGGGGCCTTGGCGACACGAAGTTTCACCTCGTGACACACGACATTGGTGGCGGGATAGGCCAGCGATTTGCTATTCAGTCCCAGAGCAGACTGCGATCCCTCACCCTGATCGACGTTGTTTCTTTTGACAGCTATCCCTCCAAACGAACTCGTCAACAAATGGAGCAGGGCTTGGAGGAACTCATCAAAGCCGAAGATGCTGTCCATAGAGCGCACTTCCAGGACTGGCTGCTTAGTGCCGTCCATAACAAGGAACGCTTCCAGAACTCATCATTAAACGCTTTTGTGGAATACATTTCTGGCCCTGTCGGTCAAGGCAGTCTCTTCAATCATCAAATCCGCCATTACGACCCGAAACACACGATGGAAATTGCAGACAGGCTGCATGAACTCCAAGGCTTACCGGTCAAGATCATTTGGGGCCGTGACGACAAGTGGCAGGTAGTCGATTGGGCCCATAAACTGCACAAAGCAATTCCTGGATCGGAATTACATATCCTCGATGATTGCGGCCATTTTTCGCCTGAGGACCAGCCGCAGCAGATAGCGAATCTCGTCATTGATTTCCTGATCCATCAATGAGTCTTCATTTCATGTACATTATTTAAACCACTGAACTGTTGCATTGCTTATAACCCGTCTTTCTGTCGACTGCGACATACTGATTCGCAGTACCTTCGCCAGTTTATGTCTCTTGAGGCTTTGTTCGTGCTTATATTAGAGATATATCGCGACTCACAAACAGCTAAACCCCGATTATCTAATGATGTCGCTCCTGTACGCAGCCCATGGATGTTTTGAAGTTTGACAAAATGAAAGGCGTCTAGAAAATTAATCTAACTTCCCAGACAGCAGTTATTGTACGGCAGCACTATTCCGATAAATATTATTTTAAAAAAGTCGCAGTGAGAGCGTATGATACCTTCACGGCCGCCCAAATACTCGCCATTAACAATTTTGCGTGAATGTAACATTAAAAGTCTCCGACACGTGCAGCGAGGCATTTTGCCCCAACTTGTTTTCTCAAACCCCCTGTCAGCATTTCGTTCAGCCTCATCATTGCAAATTTGGCTCCCAGCAAAATCACCACATCATTAGCATGGCAGTTTCCGAGAGCCCCATTGTTGGAGGTACATCAAGCATGAATTACCCGCGACGATGAGCCACACTCACTATTTGTAGTTTCTCCGTACAACTTCCTAGACCCGTCGAAGGCGTCGTTTCGAGTCGTTGTCCTTCTCCCTGGACAGCACCATAATGCAGTCAGATGCGAGCTTCGCGTGGTCAGCATGGTCGACAGCCCCTCGTACGAAGTAGTGTCCTATCTATGGGGCCCTGCGACACGAGGGTTGACCGTGATTCTTGAGGGCGTGCCCATGGTAGTCACTGACAATCTCTACTCTGCTCTAACTCACATTCGATATCCGGACAAAGAACGAATTATTTGGGTCGATGCGCTATCAATCAATCAAAGCGATGTGCAGGAGAAAACTCAGCAAGTCAGGATGATGGGGACGATATATGAAGGAAGTCAACAATGTCTCGTTTGGGTTGGCGAAGTTCCCGACGATGATGATGAGATCCCATCTTACACACTCCAGGATGCTCAAGCCGCGCTCAACATGATCAGTCTTTTGGCGGCATCTGACACGGAACAGACCCTTCCGTCCTGCCTGAATACTAGAGATGGTCGCAAAGGCGCTGTCAGGGCAATCCGAGGCATGATGTTGTTCGGCAACAAGTGGTGGCAGAGAATATGGACAGTGCAGGAGGCTGTTCTTCCCAAGAAGAAGACTATCGTGTGGCGAACCCTCTCCATCTCTTGGGACACGTGCGTAGAGGCTGCGTGGGGATTGATGTACCCGTCAGAACACCAACGCAGAATAATCGTGCTTCTCTCTCCCGAGCTCTATTCTTTCAGCATTAATGAGTTTATCACACCATTTCTCAGTCTTCACCTTACTCAAGAAGAGGCACTGAGGCGGCCATTACTGACCGCACATCGATGGCGTTATCGCATAGCGACAGATCCACGAGACAAGGTGTACGGGCTAATGGGCTTGTTCATGCCGACACAGCTGCCTAGCATCGATTGCGACTATTCTCTTCCTACCGCCACGGTGTTCACGCGCTTTACTTTAGATCTTTTGCACTCAGAAGGAACACTGTCGCCACTGATAGGATTAAGAGGTGAACCTCATGCAACACCTGGCCTGCCGACGTGGGCTCTGGATTTGGTTCGCCCAACAGACTTGATCAATGAGGGTTGTCCATTCTGGGAACACGACGATCGCTATAAACACTTCAAAGCAGACAATAATTTAAACCTTGAGTTTGATACAACACACAACGACTCGGTGCTATCACTGAAGGGGTTCCAGGTAGACGTCATATGCCTCGTGGATGATGGGATAGCTGCTGATGAGAAAGCATTGCTTCCCAATGAAGACTTCATACACGTAACGAAGCGACGCCAAACAATCCTAGAGGAGGTCTTTAAGGATTCACCAGGCCAACTTGTTGCTGAGAAGCCTTGGCAAACTGTCTTTTGTAGAACTATGCTTGGTGATGTGATAACTGAGCAAGAACGTGTCAAGCGAAGGGCCACTGCTGAGGACGAAGATTCCTTTCTGAGATTTCTCGACGATGGAAAGTGGAACGACGTTGTGGAATCCCTGAGGTCCATGGTGATGAATCAGTCGTTCTTCGTTACCGAAAAGGGTCATATGGGCATAGGACCTCCTGGTATCCGAAAAGGCGACGCCGTCTGGGTTCTGGGTGGTGGGCGGGTGCCGTTCGTGCTCCGGCCAACAAAGAGTGCCTCTGCACAAACCGGAGGAAACGGACTCTTTTCCTTGGTCGGAGACGCTTTTGTCTACGGTATAATGGATGGTGAGCTCTTGACCAATGGTAAGATGGAACTCCAGAATGTCTACCTGTGTTAAAACCTAGAAGTTGATATGAGAAGCTCCAGCTGCGCCAAAACATCTTCTTGTATTAGATAAACCCAGGTAACTTCCAAGTGTGAAATTGGGAATAGCCCCTAGCACTTCACAACGTAAAAAGGCGCCCATCCACTCCATGAGAAAGTACTCTTTTCCATTGGATCGTTTTAAGTACAATTTGGCTAGCTAGATGTTCTTAAGAGCTTGGAAGCACAATACTGTTTACCTATCAATAACCCCTCGAGTCTGATCCAGACAAAAAATAGCCTCGTTATGTTTTTCACTGTGGTGTTCAGCTAAAATTATTTACCGGCACATCGAGAATAGGCCCCAAAGCTAATACGCCCCATGGAAGTGTATCCGGTGCGATAGTCTCACTCTCCAATCTCAACACCAAAAATTCGCAGACTCGAGCTATTTGTTGACTATCCCATAGGCCTTCTTTTCGGTTGAGCGTCCATAAGACCTTAATGCACTCTCTCTTTATTCGCGTGTTCCTAGAGGAAACGCAAAGAAAAAAGAGAATTTGCACCAAATCTCCGTCTAATGAGAATCGTGGGGCTGTTTGAATCGCTCCATAGCGCACGTAATTGTGAATGTGTTCTAGGACATTTTCACAGTCGTCGTCATTCATCCCAGTATCTTCCTTCATCAGAGCTTGCCACCAAGCGTGTTGTATGCGGAGTAGTTGAATATCGTGTAGCTCTCTCATTGTGAAAAATGCTTCACGCGACTGAAGAAACAAACTAAATCTCCGAGTCCACGTATCAAATGCAGAATATGCAGGATTCTTTGCACTTGACCGTACATGACTATCTGCGCAGGTTTCTTCCGGTTTCTTGCTTGCGTTTGGAGCCGCTTTCGGTTCGAGGAGCATTGAGAAGAAGTGTGATATGAACTTTCGGTTGTCATTTCGGTAATGGAGGTCTGCATCTTCACAGCTTGTAAATGGCGTCTCAGGATCTCCAGACTCAATTGATGCCATGCCGAGATTGAGCTCGGGTAAAACATGGCCCACGTATAGCGTATACGTAAACCCGAATTGATAGAGCATGTCCGCCACAACCTGGTTCAACGTTTCTCTCTCGTGAGAACATGCAAAAAAATGATTCGATTGCTCGGGCTGTTTAGAAAGATTTGGGGATGACGGTAGAGATCTTATCAACCTGCATGCCGCTCTGAGATGGCGAATAGCTTCTGCGTAACGGCAATGCAGATTTTCGATGCACATGAATATCAGGCAACAAACGAGGACAATCCCCTGATCTGCCTCCGTGCCAGAGGCTAAGAGCTCTCGAAGGTTTCGAATCGCCTTTCCGTAAGCCTGTATCGCGAGGAGGCGAAAGTCTAGTTCTGATAACGAACGACTTTCTTGCCGTCCCGGGTGCCAATTCTGAACAAGAAAGACTCGGTGAGCTGCACCGAGAGCACACAATGCTTGTCTCACCGCCTCGCTACTTTGACTCAGTGGCAGTGCAAATTTGTACCAAAATTCCGTAGGCCTCGAGGCGGTCGCCAGTTCTATAACGGCATAGTTCTGGACATGGAATAGGAGAGCTGCGTCTCGAGCCCCAAACCTTTCTATGCCGGAGCTGCATAGAAGAGGCTGTACACCGAGAACAGCTAAAGATATAGACGGATGCTCATCACTTTTGGGAGACTTCTGTCGTCTTGGTTGAATTTTCTTGAATCTTTGCGCGGGGCGAGAACCATTATATTCGTATAGTTGGTGTTTTTCATGTTTTCCCCTTGTAGAAATGGCCTTATGGGGCGTATTTCCACGGACTCTGCGATTTCATCGCTCAGTACTCTCCAAACAACCCCATACATCGCTCTTGGTGTGGGATACGAACCTACTGTGAGAGGGTCAGCATGATATGGTCGCGATATGTGTGGAGAACATACTTACGTGTTGGCCCATTCTGCTTCTCCTCCACAAGCTATTTCAGCTTGTTTGGTCGAAAGTACTGTTCGTGGCATTTTGATAGCGCTTGCGCTGGGCAGTTGATGTCCCTCAAGAAAGTTCTGTGAGACTTCTTCCTCACTTATTAGGGGTAATTTTGGCGCTAAGTCTGCCGAGGGAAAAGGTATTGATCGCAATTTCTGAATTATAATACGCCGATCAATGAGCATGGCCCGTATGATGGTGCAACAGGGCGTCACTAAGTGTTTTAGCGTGATCTCGAAATTACCTTTGAATGGGCCAAAATGACAAATAGGGCAGATCAGGTCCAGGCTAAAAGTTGCTAACGAGTCATCCTATCAATCAATTAGGCCTGCAATTGGCTCCAGCTCAGCTTAGCAAAATACAATGTCAGTGAACGAGTCAGGACTGTGATCGATGTCGGAAAATTTACGTTCTCAACCAAGCTCTCCAGTTTTTTTGTTCCTTTTATGACTGAATACTTTGGTACTTACCCGAGCAAGCGAAAGGCGATTATGAAGATGCTCGTGCTGGCACTGACAGTAAAGTAGGTGAAGGAAAAGCGAGACGGTTTCGCATCCAGTTATGAAAGACTGCCTGCGAATGTCGACGTGCAGTGACTGGCACATAATTGGTCCCAATTGTGCTACCCCGTCCCGTTGCCCGACAATACCCTTCTATGACGGTGACCTTAGAACGGAAACCATAACCCGACTTATTCATCTGCTAGTAAAACTCACAGCAAATTGTATCGTACATAGTGGGCATTATAAATCGATACTGAGGAGGTGGCAAATGTATTGAATGGGTAGGGCCGGTATAAGACGATATCAAAATATTTGTTGCGCTATATGACAGATCGTGGTTGATCTTGCACTAGCATTACTTTGTGTAAGGTCGACATAAGCCTATCGTAGCTGAAGAAACCGATTTTCTAGTTTTCCTCCTGCAAAGAAACGTGGTAAAGCCTTTGCACAAAACGGAGTGCTCCTCCCGCAGTTAACTATGCTCTAACATTACTTTCATCGCGCTAGTTTAGATCTATTATATCTATCGGTCCTAACCAAAGCCTGATGTCTTTTCTTCAATATCAACCCTAGTAGCATATACATCATGTCCGGCAGATATGTAGCCTGTCAGGCAAGAAGCTGGTGTCCTACCCCTTCACTACCCTGTAGGCTAGGTGATCAAGGGCTCCGCCCGCTATGCAGATCTTGAGAACTTCACTGGTAATCTCATCATAGATCCCTTCGTCCTTGCGTCTACTAGGAAGATGTCTAAGAAAAATTTAATTTAGTTATTATGTATTTGCTGCAGACAAGCAATAAATACCCTTCGAATTCCATGAATCAATCGTCTGACGGCCCTCGAAACTCGGCCATATCGATAAGCGAGAGCTGATTCACTGGTCGGACAGGGTTGATGAATCAAAGCTCAGCGCGAAACTCAGAGTCGGCTTTCTCGAGTGCGATAATAAGCCGGGCCTCTAGATTCTTGGCGTCCTCGTTCCTTGTGTTTCCTGCCAACCGAAGACAGATATCAATAGCCCCCTTAGCAGCAGTCTTGTATCCTGCAATCATTCTCAAAGCGGTGGCTTTTCCAACAATGGGGAGCAGTACAATTTGCTGTTTCTTGCGAATAGCATCTTTGGAGTAGTCTTCAATGTCTTTCACTATTCTTTCGGCGATTTCGAATCCCTTGTCCACCAGCGCATTGTCTGGGGCAGGTGTGTTGTCTTGTAGCGCGTTGGTGTCCAGGATTGCCTTGTTGACAATTGGAACCACATTTTGACAGTCACCAAGCACAAAAGTGGCCGACAAAAGTGAGCCACTCCAGTCTTTGATGCCCTGTCCACATTTATGAACAGCTTTCCCGACGGCCTCCAGTTCACTTGTGGAATAACTCTCGGCAGCAGTGGCCAAGTCCACCAGGGCGACCAGGAAAAGAACCGAGAACCGCATGTTCAAATATATCAAGAAAGAAGAACAGTGTTAGAATTTTTGGGTTGGTGTAGTCGATTGTAATAGATAAAGTGGTGTGCCATTCCCTTGTCGCGAATCGGTCATCTTTATAATTTACAGCATGCGTGCACAAATGGTTTATGCTTACTACCTTGGCTTGTTCACTGAGACACCAGGTTATGCGAGCACGCACAATTCTTTTTAATTCTTCGTGAGAGGCCATTCGGTTCACTTGCAGGTTCCGGTCATTTTCCATGGAGCCGGCATGAGCTGAGGCTGGCTGACTTTGACAACCAAATTGCAGACCTAAGAGAGCATGCCATGTGATAGCATTTTAGAAAGCGTTAACCCGTCTATCCAAGCATAGTGGCATCAGTTCTTGCCTTTACCATGAGCTCGTTGGTAAAACCTTTCATGAATATTACGATCTCCCAATTCTTACTGGGTTCCTTCTCTCTCGTCACAGACATGCATAAATCTGGCCCGCTTGAGATGGTCAGACATCAGCTGAAAGAAGATCATAAGAGGAAGGTCCATGCATAGCACTAATTCATGTCTTACACAGCCGGTCGGTCCTTCTGCAGCGGACCCAAGGTTCCATCCCAAACACGGGTGTCGACTACAAAACTGCCGAAGCCACCATCCTGTCGGCTGGCAAGCCTTATCAATGTCAAGTTAGTCATGTGCCTCACCATTGGCTCAAGAGGTGACGTTCCGTACATTGTCTCCTCGATAGCGCCAGTGCCAGCAGGAGACGACCAGGATATGGGCCAGCTGAACCTGCAGAATGAATTCCAAAGTTGGTTGGCCAAGAAATTGGGCAGCAACAGCATTGTCAGGACTAAGTCTCGGGTACTTTTGCTGCATCGTCATGCAAGAGTCGCCATACGTACTAATCATTGTATTCATCTTCCATAACCAAAGCGTCTTGTATTGTTACTCATGCGGCACTAAACTAATGCAAAATGGAATGGTATAACGGAGGATGATGATTGCGCACTATGGAAGCCCTTACTACTCCTTTAATCGATAATTGACCTTGAGTTTCTCCAAAATCAACTTTCCTAAACCTCCGATTGTTGCTGCGGTTTTGATGTCGATAATACTTATGTCTAACAGCATGACCCGCCGCAGCTTATCACGTAACTCAACGCCATGCAATGAGTCCACACCCAAAGATGTGAAGTCCTTGGAAACATCGATCTCGTCAGTTGGCAGTTGTAGCATGTTGTAAATGACCTGACCAAGCGCCATGGAAATGTCGTGCAAAGTGGTGTCCTTGTACAGAATTTGCGGGTCGCTTGCTACGTCTTTTAGAATCTTCCTCATAGCCTCGCTA
Organism: Paramyrothecium roridum; assembly: GCA_003012165.1. Lineage (NCBI taxonomy): Eukaryota > Fungi > Ascomycota > Sordariomycetes > Hypocreales > Stachybotryaceae > Paramyrothecium > Paramyrothecium roridum. Next base: position 12,659 of record PXOD01000410.1, read on the forward strand.
GCTGGATCCAGGGCGTCTGTTTCCACAGATTGCACCGACTTGCAGAGCCTTGTCCGAATATCGTGCTGCAGGAGGGAGTTGGAACCTGAGTTAGCAGTAGCTAATCCCACAGCGATATGTGAAGTACTTGAGTGTCCCTGATAAGGTTGGACTGTCTTGCCAGGCAAAGATGTTCGAATGCAGTATTGAACAGCCTCCAAGATATCCTTTTCTTGAACCATGTGGAGGTTCAAACTCTGGTAGTATTTTACCATCTTCTCATTCTGGCTGACCCATCCGATGTCTTCCACAGGCCCAAGGTCAATGACGGAGCAAGGTAGCCCCAAACCATGTCTGTAGTCCACAAACGAGTCGAGGAATGTATTGGCTGCTGCGTAATTGGCCTGACCGACCTGACCCCAAAGGCCTATCAGTGAGCTGAACAGAATGAAAAAGTCCAGTTCAACATCAGCCAATGCGTGGTGTAAGTTCCACGTTCCAGCCACTTTTGAAGCTATTCCATCAGACCAGTTTTCGAAATTGGTCTCAGAGAGAGGAAGTTCCTGTCAAGGTGTTAACTAGAAAAATTCTTGAGCATAGTAAAAGTAGCGTCCGCAACTTACTCTAATCAGCATGGACATTTGAATGACGCCAGCGATTGGTGTTTCAGCGGCGGATACTGCTCTCTGCACATCTGCTGCATCAGTGACACTGCCCGCAATAGGAATCACGCGACACCCATAACTCTCCAGATCCCTGACGAACTCTTGGTCAGAATCGGATGAACCTGCTGATCTCGAGAGGAAAACAAAATTCCTTGCGCCTTTTTCCATAAACCAGATAGCCAGACTCTTGCCGAGACCTCCGAGGCCCCCAACCATAAGATAAGTAAGCTTAGGGTTAAACAAAGCCTTGTTTGTATCCGGAATGGCAAATATATCGTCTTGGTTGTCTGGAAACTTGATCAAAACTTTACCGATATGCTCCCCTTTGCGCAGAAAACGAAATGCATCCGCGATGTTTTCAGGTGTAAAGACGTGGCGTGGCTCGATAGTTGGCAGGCCATGGACTCTAACAGCCTCTATTCCTTGCTCTAATTTGCTGCCGGAACAAACTTCTTAGCTTGTACCTGGGTTTTGGGGATGAAGAGCTTCCTTACCTCTTCTCACTTCTATCAACATCTGCGACGTACTCTTGGAAGTCTTCCATATCGAGACCCACACAGGTTCGATTGTGTCTGAACATTTCAAGTGGGAGTTGCCCACGTTCAAACATATCGCGCTTTCCAATCTCGATCATTTTGCCACGTCTCGCAACACATTTCCAAGATGCGTGGAGGAGTTCACCGGAGAGAGAGTTTAATACAAGATCTACTCCACGGCCTCCAGTAGCCCGCATAACGCCGTCATAGAATGAGTCGTCTCTGGAGTGGAATATGCGTGATCTGGGTATACCAAATCTTTGCTCTAGGTATTGTATCTTGGTCTCACTCCCGACCGTCGCGTATATCTTGATCCCCGCTTAGTTTTGGTTCGATAACGAAAACTTATTGAAGAATGTTACTTACATCAAACCCGAAAGCTTGACTTATCATGATTGCGGCTAGCCCAACGCTGCCGCAAGCCGTATGGACGAGGACAGACTAGACAGAATTAGTAACATGCCATAAACACTTGATGGTTTCTTACCTGTCCTTTTCGTAGCTTGCCCTCCATAATCAAAGCAAGCGAGGCAGTTGAGTAGGCTACTGCTATAGTGCCAGCCTCCTCCAAACTAATTCTTGCTGGGGAGAGTACTACCTGATATGCATCCACTACTATGCGGCTAGCAAGTGAACCTGGTGCCATTACAATAACTTCATCTCCAATCACGAAGTTGTTAACACTTTCGCCAACCCGGGTTATAATACCCGATGCCTCGATGCCGAAATTGTCTTTTGCTGCGGGGACGACTCCCATAGCAACCATCAGGTCCTGTGGGTTGTCAGTGCACAATAACAACTGAACACTCGATAGACCTACCCGGAAGTTTAGACCACACCATTTGACCTGTATCTCGACGTGGTTAGGCAGAAGGCTTGGTTGATCTTGTTGCACCCAATGTAAGGAGCTGAGGAGGCCGTATTCCCCCACTTTCAAGCGCTTTATGGATTTCCCTTGGTCTTGAACTGGCGCCTGTATTTCGGCTGACATGGAAAACCAGTGGTACCTTCCAACATTAACGCCATCTTCAGAGAGGTAGAACTCATAATCCACAGTCTCAGGGGCTGATAGTATATCGAAATTGGCGATGTCTCGAAGAAGCGGTACCACTAAGGCCGCTGTGGTAACATTGAGCACATCCACCTCAATAGTAAACACTTGGACACCCAGCTCTTGTCTTAGTGTTCTCATGAATCCAGGCACCAGACCATAGCGCGGGTCTGAGCAGCGGACTTGTGCTGGACGTGTGAGCCATGTGATGCGCGATTTCGTCCTGCGCATGTAACCTAGTAGCGCTGCGTATGTTGCTTCTGTGAATTCATACAGATAAGGCCTTTCAAGATCAAATGTCGAAATGACGGCCTCGCCATCAATCGGATCATTATCGCTGAGTTTCATCCAGCGCACCTTGACCTCCTCCTTTTCAAGTATAGCCGCCAGCAGGACTGCGAATTCGGGCTTGTTTGTCTCATAAAGCATGGTCACGGACCTTAATGGAATATGGTCCATTGTTTTAAGCTGGCTTATAAGAAGGGTGTTGAGGGAAAATTGCAAACTATCATCCGTAAGCGTTAATTTGTTGGAGAAGCCTGCCTTTTCGAGCATCTCGCGCCAATGGTCTACTGAATCGTACGGGGTAGAGAAGGGCTCGTCGTTTTGCCACCACGATGGTTGCAAGCCCTGCAGCTATTAGTTAGAAGAAGTTACAGAAGCTGACATGCGATACATACCAGTATCATAGGGATGAATAACCAGGTAGACGCTGTGAGTCAAGTAAGCAAAATGAACAAAATCTGATCAAGAACAAACGCGGCCTACAAATTGAGTGGGACACTGGCTTCCAAGTGCAAAGCCACCCGCCAGGGTTTAACAGGGACCGAAGAGTTGCAAAGGTGGAATCCGTAATTGCTGCTATGTCAATCATCTAACGAGTTACATTAGCCTCAACATTAAAATCGCAATACTTGATGAAGAGAAGGGCTCACATTCGAATGGATGATGAGATCGTATGACTGTAGGTCGAATTCTTGCTCAGTTACGCTCTTTGATGTGTCTAACACCTTGTATACAAGCTCGTGCTTGCCCTCAAGCAATCTTTTAGCGCGGGCTAGTTTCTCAGAGCATTGTGTTGCGAAGGTATATTCGGAGAACATAGGTCCATCAGAGGCAGAAATGGCAGCAATGATTGACTTTGTCACGCTTGCTGATCCAGAACTAATCTCCAATACTCGGAGATTCGGCTTGCTGTGGGCAGCAAGGTAGAAAAATTGAGCTGCATCAATTGTATCAATAGTGGAATAGAGTAGGTCGGTATGTGCCTCTGATAGCGTCGCTTCGAGAGTCGTTTCCCCTGATACCAGCGCTCGCCAGATTTCCGAATCAGTCAGCTTTTTAGCCAGCTGTACAAAACTTTCACCGTATTCGCCACAAGTTGTAATTGCAAGCTCCAGAGCCTCGTCGAGCAGATTCTTCCGATTTCTTGCGTCCAACGTAGCCCATTGCGCTATTTCTGGAATTTTGAGGTCCCACTCCCCATTCACCAGCTTTTCATGCTCATGAGATAGCCAGCGGATGTATTGGCCCATGTGTGAATCGAGCCTTGGGTCTTCAATCTCCCGAGGAGAACCTTGCATCTCCAGAATTAACAAGGCAGTAGCCTTCTGAAGGGCAAGCTTCGATTCATATTGCCCTTGGCGGGGAAAGGTGTATTTGTCAAGTTTGCAGAAATTGACATGAGGGTACCATTCCATGTGGGCCGAGATTGGTCGCGAGATTTCCGAGTTTGTAACGTCTACTCCGACTGGCAACCATGTTCCCCCCTCCACTTTCATAACTACCTCATCATCGTTATTCAAAGTTACAATGTTGGCGGTGAAGCTTCCATTCGGCTCGGGGTTGACTTCAGCCTGAGTGAAGCTCTCGATATCACCTGAATAAACTTCAATCTTCTTAACGTAAGAAGGAAGCATCAAAGCTTTTCTGTTCGTTTGGCCCCGGATAGCAGCCACGGTTGCCAGTTGGAAGCATAGATCAATAAGGTAAGGGTGAGCTGTATATTTTGCCGTTGGCTCTGCTGGAAGAGGCCGCATTTTTGTCGTTGCCACCTCTTTGTCTCTGCTGAACACAATGTTTTGCAAGTTTTGAAATGCTGGGCCTAATTCAAGGCCAAAGCTCCTGAGACCCCGGTAAAAGGTTGCCTCTGGGAGCTTCCGTGCGTTAGGGACAACCATCCTTTCACAACGTGGGGCTGGCTCCTTTTGAATGCTTTTTCCCTGTGCGACGCAATGTTGGACCCAGGTAGCGCCATTGTATGAGTATACAGAAAACTCATACCAGGATGAATTTGTCATTTCAGTCACGCGCGCTTGTCTGGAAGTAGTCATGATCTCAATTGGACCTGATTTTGGAATCAGCATACCAGACTTCATGATCATTTGTCGTATGGTATAGGACTCAGATCCCGAGATCTGTCTGATTGCCTCCCCCAGCATGCTGATATAGCCCGCCAATGGAAACAATACTTGGTCCCCAAGCTTATGATCGGCGATCCAAAGAACGTTGTGGAGGTGGAAAATGTTCCGCCAAGCTGGTTCAGCATCTGTAGCTTCCAAACATTTCGATCCTAGCAGCTCATGATGAGACATGCTCCGGAAGCGCCATGCTTTGGATACACGGCTCTCGCTCCATACCTCCACAGAGTGATCCCATGGATAGCGTGGAAGGTCAGGTAGTGTCGTAGCTTTTGGAATGAAGAAGGAAAAGTCAACTTCATACCCAGCAGCGTGAAGCTGGCCAACAGCAGACAATGCGGAATGAACAGCACTTTGGTCTCGTATTTGCGTCGGAACATACAAGGGTATCTTGGAACTTGACTTGTGACGAAAGATCTGACGCAGTGGCCCTTGAAGTGCAGAGTGAGGTCCAATCTCCAAAAAAGCTAGTTGGGACGTAAAGTCTTGCAGAATCATCTCAACAGCGCTCCTGAATAGGACTGGCGATTCAAGGTTGCTTCTCCAATAGGATGGTCCGAGACCCATCTTGCTGGCTACTTTATAGCCAGTTACTGACGAATAAAAAGGGATGGAGGCTTCCTTGGACAATATATGACTTCTGATGAGTTCCTCGTAGGGACTGGCGCAATCTTGCATATGTTCTAGTAGATGTTAGTGTTGATATGCGGCTGTAAAGGTGGCACTGCTTTACCTGAATGGTATGCAATGTTGACATAAAGTTGACGAACGAATGTGTCTGGATTTGCATTTTTGATAGCTCCAATTGTGCTTTGTACTCCGTCTGCGTCACCGGATATCGTCACACTGTCGGGACTATTTTCACAGGCAACTTGAGTGCCAGGTGCAAGCAACGACTCGATGTCTTGTCTTCCCATGCCAACCGCAGCCATGCATCCAGTGCGGCTTACTCTTTTAATTGCAACGCCTCGGTAGTACGCACATACTATGGCTTCTGCCAAAGTCAAAGCACCGACTGCATAAGCAGCAGCGATTTCACCACTAGAATGACCAACAACCGCCTCTGGAAAGATTCGGCAAGCAGCCAGGAAATTCACTAGTGCGATTTGAATCGCTGTGCAGAGGGGCTGAGCATACTCGGCCGTATTGATCACATCGGCGGAGCCATCAGAACAGAGGATTTCTGGATAAAAGTCAGTACGAGTGGCCCTTAATGAATGTAGTTATTCAGCAAACCTTCTAGAGACCAAGCTGGTGGGTCCGGTAATGTCTGTAACACACGGTCCATTTCCAAAATATCTTTGTGGAAAGAATGACAACGCTGAATCATATCTCTGCCCATTCCTGACCACTGAGCACCTTGCCCAGTAAAAACAAATACAACATTTGGAGACTCTCTAACTTTTGGAGCGGCGCTGAAACTCAGCGGCTCATCAAGATTGTCGGCAATACAGAAACTGCGATGAGCCAAGTGTTGGCGGCGAAACGCCAAAGTGTATGCCAAAGCATCCACGCAACCCGGCCGAGTTTGGACGTATTCATTTATGTCCACCATCTTTTGCTTCAATGATTTGCTCGAGGCTGCGGAGAGTAGGATGAGGCTGGGAATATCATGGTTGGTAATTTTGTGACCATTGCCATTTTGATGAAAATAGCCTGTACCATTAACAGGAGGATTTTCTGCTGAAGTCAATGAACCGTTGGTGTATTTGGGTAAACAATCTTGTCTTTCGACCTTCACAGATCGACACGAAGAAATTCCATGTGAGGATGCAGATTCTATGATGGCCTAGCTCATTGGTGAGTCTCACTGCTTGCCAGCTTGCTCTATTGTTCACTTACATGTGCATTTGCACCTCCGATACCGAAAGAGTTTATGCTGATTCGCTGAGGCCTGTCTTTTGGCCATGGCACTGCCTCGGTGGGGACATGTATATCTCCGTCCTCAAATGGGACTGTGATATGAATGTCAGTAATTATTTAGAGAGAAACACTGTCAAATATTGAAACAGACAATGGGTGACTGCTTACTATGTGGGTTGGGGGTGGAATAATGAATATTTGGCGGGATAGACTCATTCTCCAGGGCAAGTACAGCTTTTATCACGCTGTTGAGGCCAGCAGCACCCTCAGCGTGGCCGAAATTGGACTTCACCTACATGGCGTTAGGAACGTTCTTGAAACTTGCGCGAGTTGACCTACTGAGCCAATGTATGTTGGTCGTCCAGCAAAGACATTTGCGACGGCCTTAGCTTCAATGGGATCGCCTGTTTGTGTTCCCGTGCCGTGGCATTCAACGAATGGAGTCAAGGAAATGTCATCGATTCCAGCAACTTGATAAGCATGTCGTATCATCACTTCTTGGCAAAGTTGACTCGGTTGCCCGATGGCTGTGGTTCCGCCATCTGAATTGACCGCCGTGGCTCGGATCACGGCTCTGATCGGGTCATTGTCTCGGAGAGCAGCTTCCAGAGGTTTTATCAAAACCGCATTAATGGCTTCACCACGCGCAAATCCATCCGCGCTGGCGTCAAATGTCTTACAAGAACCGGTGGGTGACAGTACACCCTGTTCTGTCATGTCCATTGTCATGGAAGGGCTCAATATCAAGCTGGATCCTGCAACAAGAGCAGCGGAGCAATCGCCGTTGTATAAGGCTTGGCAGGCTAGATGGAGACTTGTCATAGAAGCAGAACAAGCTGTCCTGGTGGTTATACTAGAATCCGAAGGGTCAGCTTGTTTTCTTGCAAAGCTCGAGAATGAAGACAGGGGCACTGAAAGGCGGCATCGTGTAATACCTAGGACCTCTAAAGTCAAAATAGCCAGATATTCTGTTTGCTATTACGAAATCACTTGCGGTGTGGATTCGAAACATATTTGGCGACGACTGAGGGTCTGCATGCGACATGTTGTGCCAGTCTTCGCCAAAGTTGCCCACGAATACCCCGGCATTTGAACCTTTGAGACTCGTGCTCCCAGCACTCTCTAGGCATTCATGGCAGACCTCAAGTAGTAGCCGTTGCTGAGGATCAAGGTTCTCGACTTCCTTTTGTTTGAAAGGGAAGAAAGATCCGTCTCCAGCTTTGAGGTTTACATCGAGAAAGTAGCCATACTCGGTGGCAACGGCCTGCCTCGATGCTGTTGATCCGAAGGATGCATTCACATCGTAGCGATCAGCAGGAACGCGACATTTCCCATCCTTTTTGTTGACCAAAAACTCCCAGAAATCGCTTGGAGTTGAAACTCCACCAGGAAGTCTCATGCCGAGGCCAACAATGGCAATTGGAGGCGGGGGCCGGCCACTTGGACTCATCTCGTAATGGCAGTAGCTATTGCAGAAGTGTACCAGTCAACAAATTGTTTTCCCGCCAACTCCGATATGGAAGTGAAAAGGCATACAGCAGATACACTCTGTATGAGACTGTGATGGCGTACTTTCAAGACTAGCAAGCGCAATCAGAATGGCTCTAGAGATGTAAGAAGCCATTACCAAATCTCCAACGCAGTCGATAATTATTTGATCCTCATAATGTGCCTTGAAATGAGATTGACAATGGACCGCTATCAAAAGCAAGGCTCGACGCCACTATGCAACTCTGGAGAGGCATGGTTATGATTGATCGAACCATAACTGCAGATTGAGACAGCTCATGAAAGTCTGGTCCCAGCCCCTGCCCGGTTACAATATTGTCAGCTCTAGACCGAATTGGTAACGTCTTTTACCGTTACGGTATCGTTTTACCCCGCGCGTCTGCATACAGGGCTGGATAATTCATCAGGCTCATGCCGAGACATGTCCTGACTCCACTTTGGGCAGCTTGCCATGTCTCAGCTACGCTCAACACTAGCAGCCTTTGCTTTCCGCAAAGAGCCATGATCAGCCGCACTGACAGTGCACGGCTGTTATCGTTCTCGGGGTGGCTTGTTACAATATCACGCGACAGAGTGTTCCTCTGCGTCGGCTCACTTTCCAATGTCTGCTGCATGGTGGCATTTCATCACAAACATGTTCTTAATTGTCTCTGCACGGGCTGCATATGCTCACACCGCTCGCTTCGATCAGCTTGTGAACTCCTCAAACAGAAACGCACATTTAGGCACAACTCTCGTCTGTAAACTCCTTTCTTCTTGTGAGCCAGGGGTACTGCCCCCGTAACTAGTTCCTAGACTCTACGAATCGCGTGTGGTAGTTCAACCCTTTGACATGATACATTTCTCATCCTAATTAATTAGAGACTTAACGCTGAAGCAGTAACCCATAACTGTAAGTTGAGCACTTATCCCCAATCTCACAAGCCATACTCTTCATCCACTCCTCTGCGTGCTCCAATGGGATCTGCGCAAACCCTGTACAACTTCATGGATGCTGCAATCAGATATTGGCATGAGTACCAAATTTATTTGTACTATCTGGTTTCTGCCACTGTTGTTTTATCAGTCGGGGTTGTCTTCTATCGTCTCAAGTTGAGCCCCCTGGCGAAGTTTCCGGGCCCAAAACTTGCCGCCGCAACTCGTCTTTATGAGACATATTTCCAGTTGGTCAAAGGTGGCACATTCACTTGGCAAATCGACGACTTGCATCGACGATATGGTCCTATCGTTCGGATTTCCCCTTGGGAGATCCATATCAAAGACCCTAGCTTTTATCACACGTTATATGCCGGCCCCGGTAGACATCGAAACAAGGATCCTTGGTTCAGCTTCATCGCATACCCCCAGTCCCTCTTCTCGACTGAGTCGCATGAGATACATCGTCCTCGCAGACGAGTCTTGGGGGAGTTCTTCAAGAAGAAGTCGGTCTATGACGTCGAACCCATTACCAAGAATAATCTACAATCACTATGTAGACATTTTTCGACAGCTCATACAACATCAGCGATCATAGAACTTCACACCGCCTGCTACTCGTTCGCGGTCGATGTCCTTTCTCAGTATGCTTTTGGGAGCTCCGAAGGCTTCCACTATCTCGACCAGAAAGAGATACCGGATGCTTGGAAAATGCGCATGACATCGCTGTTCGGTTTCTGCCGCATCAACAGACATTTCCCGATGCTTGTTGCTGGTGCACGGCTTGTCCCTACTTTGGCCTCGATTGTCGCGCCGCCCTTCAAGCACGTGCACGAGATGGAAAAAGTGTGTACCAAAACTCAACTATGGGCTTCATGGCTAAATTTACATGTACAGGATGTCACTAGCCGTGTACGGAACGTGATTAAATCTCGTGTCGTAAATCTGAACGGCAAGAATGGTAACAATGGCACAAGACGGGGAAGTCAGGGCACTCCTGTAGCCATCTATCCGACCATCTTGGCCAATCCAGATGTCCCAGAAAGCGAGAAGCAGTTCAGAAGGCTGCAAGATGATGCTATATTCCTATTGATGGCTGGTACAGATGCTCCAGGACAAGTGCTTGCTATTACAATATTTCATGTGCTGAATAACCCCAATGTTCTACAAAAACTGCGCAAGGAACTATTTACTGCAATTCCTGATCTAGCCTCACTTCCAGATCTGGTCCAATTAGAAGCATTACCGTATCTTGTAAGTTCAATAATTCCTTCCTGAATACACGGAACGCTAACCGTCCATTACAGACATCTATCATTAAAGAGGGTTTACGAATATCATCCGTCGTCACAACACGACTTCCAAGATCAGCTCCTGATGAACATTTAGAATACCGAGGGTGGATCATTCCAGCTGGGGTAAGAAACACCTAAATCAAAGAGGGCATACAATCTAATCGTTCATCAGACGATCGTTAGCATGTCGACATATTTCATTCTTCGAGATCCAGATATCTTCCCTGAGCCATGCACATTTGTCCCTGAGCGATGGGATCTATGCCCGGCAGACTTGCAAAAATTAGAGAAATACCTGCTGCCAGCATCAAAAGGCACATTGGGTTGCCTCGGGCAAAAGTAAGTCGTCCGAAAATAGCGCAAAGCTCAAAGCTGACCAAATCAGTCTCGCTTGGGCCTGGATGTACCACGTTCTCGCGGCTTTATTCCGTCGTTTTGACATGGTTTTGTATGATACAACGGAGAAGAATGTTGACATGGCTCGCGATAACTTCATTGGACAAACTCAAGAGGGAATGAACAATGTGAAAGTAAGAATAGTAAAGGGATATTAATGCTGGCTTTGAGCATGCGTCTCAGGGGTTTTAATGGTTGACAAAACTGGCAATTGAGTTATGGCATGGATAAAAATTATCAATATCAAGACTCCTAGGCTGGCGCGTTCTTTTAAGGCCATATCAGTTTCATTTAAATGAAATGCAGAATGCCCTGTAGGCTTTTTCCTGGCGGGCATTACCACACCGGCAAGTAAGCATGTTGCTCTCGAAGATGCAGCTCTCAAGAATGATGAACCGTCGGAATATTACAAGCCATAGAGACTCGTTCCCCAAATGCTTCCATTTTCGGTCTTGTGGTCAACGCGACTTTGGCCTTAAAGCCCCAATAATCCTCCTTACTTCTACTCTTCCAATGTGTTCAGATAGTACCCCTTCTATCAACGAGATAAGCAGCAATACCAAGACACCATTCGCATTCTCAGATGTCTACGTGTTCGGTCTGCTATTCTACGCTTGATAAATCCGCTGATCATTTCGAGGCCGGCGCGACAAAGAGTGACGCGCAACAAAGGTTGGTGCTGTTTCCTTTAAGGAGTTAGCATCAGTCTCCTTCTTATCATGATTTGCTTGGAAACACGAAAGAAAGATAACAAAGGCAATTTCTCCAAATATGGAAGATCGAGGTTCAACCCGATCAAAACCATAATAAGAAAGTACTTGCCATATCATCAACCCAAGAAGATACTGTACAACAGTCTTGCATTCGAGCAAGGGGTGAATAAGTGCTAACTGACATCTCACGTAATTTACTTGTGAGTGCAAGCATGCGCACCAAAGCACAAAGACCAAGACGACCCCTAATACTAGAATGTTGCATGGAGAAGAGCCGGAGATATGACACACGGATTGTGCCTGGCTTATTCTCTTCCATAACCGATGATCGGTTCGAGAATTAATGGCCTTCCACTCTCGACCTAGGCTCGTCGAATGCCTGGCTCCGCCTCAGTCGATTCGTGATTAGCTGCTATCCTAAGACTTCGTGCTGCATTTATTACGTCAAGGGGGTTGTACTGCCACATTGTCGTCTCATGCAGTTCCTCACACTCGCCCATGAAAACTGTCCCTTCTCAACTTGCACGCAGCGCTCAACAAGAATATGGACAGGAAAATTCTCAGAAACATCACAAACGCTGCTGGCGATTTACGACAGGGTCGAGACGAATGCCTCGTAGATCAAAGGACACTTGTGCTTATGGCCCGGAGGCCGCTATGGACACTATAAGGTCGGAACCTTGTAGGGGCTCAATGAAGCTTATCAGAAAACATCGTGCTATAGTACGATCTGCATCGGCTTACAAAGGCCTGCCATCGGGTCCTGCATTTGCATGCAGCCTTGTAATCTTGACATTTTCAACTCCCATTTTAGAGCCACACTACAACAAACGATGTTAAATTGTCCTGGGTTTGACGTTGATCGAGTCCTTAATTTAATTGCCCCCGCGCTAATTACTCTTTCAATTGTGATGGCAAGTGCCTGCCCCACAGCGCATTGTACGGCTCTGTTACTGAAACAAAACTTCGCTTAATACGTTCTTAGTAGGGCACAATGCATTTCTCGCCGACTATCGGCAATGTCAAGCAATCCAACATACTTGACTACCTTCCACTCGAAAAACTCCTTTGGGAACTGACTTGGTGTGCTACAGCTTGGGCGAGGGATGGTGGGCCATCGGGATCAGCTCTTCAAGGGCGCACTACGTGGCACGTGACAATTTGAGCTAGACCTTTTCTTTGAGCTACGAGCGATCCTTTATTCTTCCCACTTTCTCCGCTTTGCTCCTCTCGACATCAGCTATTATTTAGACCGCTTGCTCCTCACACGAGGGCTGTCCTTGTCTCTCTGTACTGATCTGCATATAGGAATTTATTTAGGCCCATTCGGGTCGCGCATGTACGATTCTTGGCAATGCTGCCCCCCGAAACGATTGACGAGGCGGCCGAGAAACTCGAGCGATATCGAAAGGATAATGAGCTCTCTGCAATACTTGACCGATATGCCTTGCTGATTGAGATTACAAGCGACTCAAGAGCGATTACGAAGAAGAACGCGAGGGTAGAGAGCGATACAAGCAATTAGCTCGAGCGCAGGAACGAAATCCGTTTGCCCTTGTTTTAGTTGACGGCGACGGCTATAAATTTGATAGCGCGTTTCTAGAAGGCAAAGAAGAAGGCGGCAGTATAGCCGCGAAAAAGCTTAATGATGCTGTCAAAGCCAGTCTCAGCAGAAAAGGCCTAGAGAATTGCGAAGTAGTTATCCGTGTCTACGCAAATCTTGCTGGTCTGTCTAAGCATCTTGCGCGCAATAACTTGTGTGGAATGGAAAAACGATCACTTTCCACTTTTACTTCGGGCTTCAACAGGTCATATGGACTCACCGACTTTGTCGATGCTGGTGAACTGAAGGAGAACGCTGATTTCAAGTTGAGGGCTATGCTGCGGCTATATGCTGATAACTCTCAGTGCAAACACATATATTTTGCTGCATGTCACGATGTGGGATATATTGCTGAGCTGACGCCCTTTCGAGGCCACACGGATAAGTTCACGCTGGTTTCGGCGCCGTGCGTTCGCTTCCACGACGAGTTTACCAAACTTGGTCTTGGAAAAGAAGAGCTTCCTGGCGTGTTTCTTGCGCATAACACTGCGATTACCTCGTCGGCACCTAACGAAACCATTGCGAATGGTGGTCTAGGGCCCAGCAGAGTCGGCACTAAAAGACCTGCCAGTCCACCTCTACCACCATACGATTCTTTACCGCCGGACACCGGCGACGCCTCCACTTTCTTCCCTTCAGCCAAAACTCCTTTTGGAAGAGGCAATGCCAATGGCAATAGCAACCCAAGAAACGTCGATCATCAGGAAGATCTCTTCTCTCTAAAGCGACGTCGCACCTCGGAAATAGAAGAAAGAAGGCAAGGCCGAGATCGTGCGGCGGATCAACGTTATCACATACCATATGCACTTCATCTCTTACCGGACGAGGCCGAAGTCGGAGCAAAATTGGCGAACGGCCCTATAATAATCAACAAATCTGAGCATCGACTCGACTATCGCATGTATCAACCGGATGCGGAGGCAATGTCCCGACTCAGCAGAATTCAACTTCAAGGAAAATTTTGCAACCTGAAGCAGCTCACAGGATCCTGCCCCAACGATTCTTGCCCGTATGATCACCACCCAATGCCCGAGGAGCTCAAGCCGGCTTTACTGTGGCTGTCGCGTGCTGTGCCATGCAATGGACGTGGCGGCTGTAGGCAAGAAAACTGTACCTATGGGCATATATGCCAGAGGCCCGACTGCAAGCACCAAGGAAGAAGAGACAACGGGCAATGCCGTTTTCCTCTTGCAATAACTAGAGACTATGAGCCCGCCGGTACATATCCTGGAAAATCGAAACCTAATTCTCCCCATCTAGACCAACAAGCTGGGGCGTCTCGGCCGGTGAAATCAGAGTTTGGAAGGCTTCGTTATGAAGATGGCCGCTTTTAACAGACGGCCAAGTGGTATAAAACCAAAGGTCTTCAGACATGCCATTGGGTACGCCAATTTGGCAAGAGATGGTTCGCTTCACTGCTGACTACTACAGAGCTAATCCATCGACTATATTGAGTTATTCTCATATTATTCTTTCGCGCTGTTATCAATATTTGTTGACAGCGGATGCTGCTAGCGATAGCGAGTCTTATTATACCCAAATTATCAAATTACACGTCGCTTTCGAGTTATGAACTTCTTGGACTAGGCAATGGAATGACAGTGTACTCTTGCACTCATATGCTCGGACACTCTCCACTCCACTAAACGTTGGTCTTAGTAGTGTTCATCATATATCGGGACTTGTTCCCAGTAATAGTAGATAGCAATAAGATATAAACAAAGTCATTTTCATGGAGAAGATGTGAATCCGGAGCTGAGCATGAACTTGGCCAAATTCCCAAATCAGCCAAGAATGCCATGTACACAATTATTCATTAATCTAGTTACCACTAACCGTAAAACAGCCATCTACCGCTGTTCACAACAGTATGCCTCGCGATCTTTTTACTGCCTCCACACTGGGCTCGAGACACAGCGCACACTGAAGTCACTTTTGCCTCCCATTAATAAGTGGCTGTTACATCAACTTATGTATCCCACAGTGGAATTATGTGACGATGACTTGTTTAGTCTTGACGGCAAATAAATGTTGAAATGTGCGACAGAGGCGATGTTCGGGAGTAGTGAAGCAACAAAAAGATTTTCTGCGAAACCTAGGTAACGAGAAACGACGACTGTGACTAAAGTCAAGTGTCAATGTGTGTGGCTGCTGGTCCTTCACTTGTCGACACTGTACTCGACACTATCATCCACTTGGTAATGAAACCGCCCCATGCAGGACCTTGATCCTCACATTTGCAGGTGAAGGCTGGATGGTCAGGAAGGAGGCCGGGTACATGCGCCCCTGGGAAACCAGCTGGGCCGGCTGCTTGAAGCTTAGCTGCCATAAGCCCTTTCGGGTCCAATAAAGTCCTTGGATCACCATAAGAGCCATTTCTGAAGTTAAACTCTGAGCCAGCCGTGAATTGTGGCGTAGGCTCAGCGATGGGGATATCTTTAGTCAGAGTCTCTGTATCGCACCATGTACTGGCCACAGGATCGTACATCATCCCTGTGATTTCGTACGTCTCCACCCATTTGATGAATATGGTGGGGAATGCTCTACATGTTCCACCGTCAGTGAAGGTCTCGAGCTGAGCTCTAGGCGACTAACATAGTTGTTGTGTAGGGACGGTTTGCTGATGTGTATGTCACGACTTGAGTCTGAGTTCCCTCGGCATTCGTTGGAGGCGGTACCCAGTTCGAAGGCATGGAAGTATGCACCGATGTCTGATTAGTCACATCATCCACGTAAGTAATGATTGTTGCTGTAGCAGTAGCCGTGGATGGTATAGGCGCTTGGTCGTCCGCACGTAGTGGGAAGTCCAGCTGGTCGCTTGCATCCCACCATCCGTACACTGTCCCCCATTGCCCTGATAACCTCCAAGGTCGGAGCGTACATACGCCTTCGGTTGTCGAAGTTCCATTTGCTGTAGAGGTTGTGATACCTAGATGTCGGGATTAATACCTGTGTATACTTTTACCTCATATGCAGCAAACAAACTCTGCGGAAGACTGATCAAAATGCACATAATGTACAAGATAAGACGGGGAAAGGTGGCGTTGGTCATGGTTACAAACTCAAAAATTATTCGCGTTTCAAAGTCAATAGCCTCGTTTGCCCATCCTATAGTAACCGTTGCTAATACGGTCAGTTATTTATACGAATCACCTCTTGGCAGATCAACGTTATTCATTTCATAGATTGCTTGGGACAAACGGTTGAGAGGAGGCTCCTCAATGCTACACTGATCCACTTACGCCCGGTGACGCGTACCGAGCCTGCATTCAGCTGACGCTTTGAGCTGAAATCTGTTTGGGTCTAGTTTACGTGGACTGTTTGTGTTCATTCGTCAATACTTATGCACATGTAAATAGAAATGTAGCAGTGCAGATACCTGGAATGACGTACTGGAACTTCGCACCCACCGGAATACCACCACACTTTACAGCCTTGACGAAACGTAGCAAATCGGATTGAGCGCCAGCATTTTGCAAGGGAGAAAAAAGAACCAAGTTTCTTCCAGATCCTCCGCATTTTAGCTGCGAACGTGGTGCCATAGAGAACCTGGCTTCTATCCTATTTTTGTATCACTGTGATAGCCAAGCTCCAGAGTCAGCGAGCTGCCATCAAAAGTAATGATCGTCAAGATGATTCTGTTCATTGATGGAGAACGTACCTGCACTTCCACGACAGGCCAGTCATGTCTCTGCCTACTGCCTTATGGCGTTGCTTTATAGATATAAGTTGGTGCCCCTTTTTGGCAGTCTTACACTCACTCTGAAAATAGCACGTATGAAGCCGTATCCTAACATCGCTTGAGCTTTGGGCATCATGCAGGACTCGAAGATCAATGACGTCCAAGAAGTACTGGACGATACTTGGAAGACGCCCGTCAATAATGAAACGCCACCAATCGAAGGAAACCGGGACAACACCATACCGGGTATGAGTGAGGGCACGCGCCAAGAGACAAAAATCTGCCACCAAGAGCCACATTCAGAGACCAATGAGGATGTGAATGTTATTTATGCTGCCATGCAGTCCCCTGAGAATAGTGACGCGTCAGTGTGTCATTATATTGAGGCGTCTGCTAATGGAAGCCACAAATTTCCGGCCAAAGCCATTGATTGTCCAATTCTGGAATCTGCAGAAGAGGCGACTAAATCACAACTGAGCAGGAAAAGTACTCGAGATATCATTCATCCATCCAAGCTTCATTCGACTAGACTGCAAATTGCCGCAGTTGCAGTCTCTCTCGCCCTTCTCGCGGTTGTCATCGCCTTCGTGCAGGCGACCTACATTGCCGAGCAACGATCTCTTCAAGGGTTGACAATTAGCAGCCTTTTGAAGATTGAGGCTAGCGCCATTCTTGCTATACTCAGATTATCTCAGGGTGTATTGTCACTTTTAACAACTCTTGCGATCGAGAGCGTGTTTCTTCTTCTTCAGTGGAACACTATGGACACGCTTGAGGGGATACCTTATTTGACTGTACTTACTCTGTCACCATCGACGAGTGCTTGGGGACTCATTAGCATCATTGGATCTGGCGCTGCTACGGCCTCGGCCAAGATGTGGGCTGCCTCAAGGCGAGTATTTGATACCGCTATCGAGCAAGATTATTTTGCTCACAATTAAGGCAGGTTGATACTGCCGACCCTAGTCTGGATCTCAAGCCTAGTGTTGTTCTGTAAGCAATTAGCACACCCAACATTTGGTGCATTCCAGTTTACTAAGCCCTGATACAGTCAACACTTCTTCAGTGACTGTATATGATACAGCACTTGCCTATCCAGTCACCGCTGGGGTTGGGCAATTCAATGGCTCGCTAGTACAGCCCTTCAAAGACTTTTTGCAGAGCTTGAGGCCAGGGTATTCTTATGAAACGTTGCCTTACAACTATCTCGCCTCGGCATACACTCTGGTTGTGAATCCGCTAGTTGCCACAGTAGCACAGCCACGGAGATGCTATATCAATCCATGTATCTCGTATCGGCTTTCTGGTGGCTTGACCACTGTCATACCGTGGGTGCCACAAACCCATACAGAGTACCCTTTAGTGAGGGTAAATGATGCGCCTTCTATTCAAGCTGATTTTTCCGGTCCTATAACGGATGATCGTGCATTTACAGATGAAGATTGCGACATATTCGGACAGCACGATGTCCTAATTGGGATCCGACTGTGTTTAAAAATGAATCGTTCAGAGCCAGGTACATTGATGGCTGGTGAGTAATGGTGGAACGGCAAAATACTACAATCATCCACTGACAGAGAAACAGGGATTTTCGTGTGCCCGAATGGCATTGAAAATGACGCATGCTCAGTGGGCACTCCAGTGCCAAACATAACAACTCAAGTGTCATTTTACAGCTTGCAGACATCGTTTGTCTCTTCACGCTTAAATTACACCATTGTCAGCTACATCGACTCTACGGTAAGTGGTATGCTTAAACCAAGCTTTCACTATTTGGGCAGCTTGGGTGGTGGCCAGGAAATGAAGGACTGATTTCTATTAAAAAGGAACCTATCTTGTTGCAAAACCTCGAGCTGCCTGTTTATCGAGAGGCGCTGCGATGGCTTTTGAACTACACAGATGCCAACCTGCCGCCCCCATCGTCTATTGCCCAAAGCTTCTGGAGCTCTCAAAAGCTACTCAGCGACCCTTCAACCTGGGGTATTCTGAGCCAGAACCTACAGAGCATTCTTTTGTTTCCATTTTGGCTGTTCAATGCTAATAATTGGGGAAACACTGAAGTGCAAGAGAACGTCACCATCTCCACACTGCCACCCGAGTTCTATACTGAAGCCTCTTTGGTCAAACCCTATACCAAGCTTCGTGTTGACTTGAACATGTTTGCCATATTTCTTACCGTGCAGATCTTCTCGCTTGTTTTAATATCCAGCGCTGTGGCTTGGGTTTGTTGGAGGAAGCAGCCGGCAAGGAGACCATCATCATTTCCCTTGATTGATTTCGTTTTCAGTGTGCAAATTCTAGGCGACCAGACCTCCAAACGACCCTTGAATTTGAATGACTCGAGCGCTATCAGGGAGGTAAAAAACTTGAAAGTAAAAGTTGTGTAGGATAAAGAATTCAATGATATACGCACGATCACCATTATTGGAAGAAGTGCTCGGTGCGAAACGTACATGGTCAATCAATCAACACATCCAATTTACTAGCATACATGGCGATAGATTGTGCGTCCTACAATCGAATGACACCGATGAGCAGCGCGTGACCGGGCAGCAATTCAGTGCTCACATGCTGTTTCGGACTTCGTGGACCGCTGGCCGCGGCCGCTAGGGCATACACAGAAGCGTCACTAGGTTACACATGGAAGTTCAAAGTCAGTCTGGCTTGGCCCAGCGCCAAGGCAAAGTCTAGAGCCAAATAGAAAGATCAAAATCCATAAGGCCTCGACAATCTTGCTAGGTTTTGACGATCATAGATCATTTTGGTGGAAAATAGTGCATTCAGTTACCAGATAGGTGTAATCTTGTTAACATCGGCCCTGACAGATATATAAGCATAAAGTTACCTTTGGGAGAGATTGCAATGCTACCTCGCATCTGTGGCGACCCTTCACGTCAAGATTGATAATTGTATCTGCAGATGACATATGAGCGGTCTTGCATAACCTGATTGTACCCGTCGACCGTGTTGTAAGCAACTGGACTGGCAGATGCAGCACTTAGGGAGAGGAGAGGGGTCACAAACTGGGCAGGTCACTTGCTTAGCAGGAGTATCCGAGGATAGGTTAAGGAAGATTGACGTTCTTAACTGTGGTAATTTCATTGTTCGCAGCCGCTGAGGATTGGTTCTTTATGCGATAGAATCATATGACTTCAGGCCTCGGCAATAGATACCGCGAGTAGAACCATGTAACCGATGTTGTCAGGATTTCTCAATCCTGTTGGAAACTCTGAAGGAATAGACCATTAGGTCCTTCAGATTGCAGAGTATTCCTTTTTTCTCTTTGGCAAAAAGATTATGTAAACGTGCAATATACCGTCAAAAACCCATCACGACAGTAGGTCGGCAAATCTGTGCCGTGATACATGATCTGAAACGTCACAATTGGGGGTTGTTGTCTCAGCTACTGGATGCATAGCTTACAATGATTGGAGATCGAGACTTGCAAGCTCTATGAAGAAATTATGCAGGCTTAGTTTTTATTCGCCAACGATGGGCGCGTGTAAAGTCCAATTTACAGTTTATTGGGCGTGGTAGGATCGCACTCGCGAACTCAGCGAAAATGTGCCGTAGAAAAGAATTATGTGCCCATTTTGGGGACCAAGGCTCAGGGGCCACTAGATCCAAAATGAACCTCGCCCCACGATCTCGAATCGACTAGTCCATTGTGAAACAGGCACAGAGGTCTTTAGAGCAAAGTTTGGCTCGCCAAAAGTGTGGAGACTGCATGTTGAGACAGCCCTTTGAAGGCAGGGGAAGGCTCAATTAATCTATCTGAAGATTTTCAGACGCTTCCCAGCACAGTTATAAGGATCATTTCATCTCGTCATAACTTCATCTCAGCTTATTATTTACCTCGTCTGTTCTCTTAGTCCAATTATTTCACAATCTTGCTGGCTAAGAGGTTTAATCTTTCTTTCTCACTTCCCACTGGTTGGGCTTTTTGGCTACTCATCCATTGATCTGATCCACCACCGTCAAGCGCTTAATCATCATACTCTGCCATAATTACGAACATCGCCAGAATGCACTTTATCATGCTCATTCTGCCTCTGTTGGCTGCCGCAATCGGTCCTGTGGCCGCCGGCCCAATTGAACCGCGTCAGGCTGTTGTGTCCGCTACTTGCCTGGACGCAAGCCAGTGAGGCGCGCTCAATTACCTTTATTTCTCACATCTTGACTAAGATTCCCCTAGGAAGATCGACTTTCACGACGAGAATGTTGCTCAACTACAAATTTGTGGCAGCATCGCAGGAGCTATTCAGAAATGCAATGGGAGCCCAACAAGTACAGTAGGCCAATCAGGATCTGCCAAATTTTCTCTCAAGCCTGTCACAGCCGGTGCAACGATCAACATTTCCAAAGGTCGGTGGGAGCGCTGCATCAAAGCCGCGAGAGCAGAATGCCCTTCTGGGAGCTTAAGGGCAGTTTGCCCTCTCGGAGCATCAACTGGCGACACAGAGTTTATACTTGAAAACCCTTAAAGGAAAAAGTGTACATATTACGGTATTATAAACTCTAATAAATGTGGCGAACATATTCATGGGTACTTGTCCAAACTAGGCTCTAAATCATCCCATCTCCCACGTCCTGTGCTAGCCCTTGGAAATGTATCTATATTATTAAGGCTTGGTCGCTTATGAGTTCTCACTTCTAAGTTTGGGAGGGGAACTCAAGGAGAGAACAAAATAAATAAGCAATCTGTTGAGAACTTCTTGAACAGAAACACAGAACTGAGGTAATGAGTTTTTGAAGAAAAAAAAAACAAGAAAAATAAAAACAAAAAATCAGATCTGCTGACAGGCGGGATCACTATCGCAAACTCGTTTAGTGGTCGGTCATAAGAAGCTTGTTCTTGTGCACCACGCAGGAGAGAAGAGTACCAATAGGTTTGAGAACCATTGTATTCTTTCTCCGAAGACCCCTAGGAATACGCTTTACGGCAAACATCCTCACACTTATTCATCTGATGAATGTTGCGAAGATTTGAGTGGAATTCGGTACACCAGAAAAACCATTGTTGAGCAAAGTAAGTCATGACGGTCAAAGTTGCGTGTGCTGGCGGAACGGGTATCGTGGGCACTTCCTTTGTCGGTGCTGTCGCCCAACGGTCCACAAGCTGGGGCATTTACTCGAATCAAAACCTTGAAATTCTTGCGCCACTTGTCATTTACACTGACTTTGGATCCTGGCATACCGAAGCGAAACAAGGGTGAATTCAGCCCATCCCACTATGTAGACGACAACACCACGGGTTCCTCGCAGCAATTTGCTTGTGAAGCGTATAGTACACACAAAAACGCTTGGGTCTAGTGTCACCTAGCTTGTCAAGTCTCAAGCAAACCTATCAAGCCAGGGAGTGTTTTGATGAGCCGAGCGCTTGTTTCCTAGTTCATTCACTTTCGCCATCAAAGATCCGAGAAAGTGAGATCCCGTCCTTTCTGCCAGAAGTTAAGACAATCTGTCGAATGATAGTGGCCCCAGTTCCTTCCACCATTTATTTTGCATTTCGGTTCCCTGGACATTCCCAAGGAATTCATGTTGTCTCGGGCTGTGTTCATTAATATGGTGTTTCAATGATCCTGATTTCCTATTCATTACGAAGCCTCAACCATGGCACTATCACCTCCACAATTATTGCACCGGCTGACCATTCAAGCAGCGATAATGAACCAATGAACTCTATCTACACTTTCGCCACTGCACGGTTTGTGATTGCAGCGCTTGACTCATCTGCTTGACCAAGAAAATCTTGTCGTTTCTGGCGGCATTGCAACGTCTCAAACGGCTCAATGATTGAGTTGCAGGGTATTGCTCGAGGCTGCCAAAGTCCTGCTCGATTTAATACTTGGAGCACCAATGCTCTAGGCTGCTTCTGAGATCATTCTGGGTGTCACAGAAATTTAGGGCCCCAGGGAGCAGTGGCAGAATATCATTGCTCTCCGCAGGATTCCGAAGTGATCCGCTTACTGCAAGATATTCCACACCGACGGTCGCCAAGTGATCTAGGCCTGCCATGTTTCCTGCAAATTTCGAATAAGTTCTTACCGGGATGCTTATCTAATTACCGTGCCTATTTGTTGGCTGGGCTCGCCTGTCTTGTCATCACATGGGCCCTGGTTTCCAATGCATTCAGCAAAGCCAGGATATTCAATCCTCCAATTCGTACCCCTCACCGAGGTGATGGCCCATGAGGGGAAGCTGTCGACTCCAACCATCCCTGCAGCAAGGCCCGTATCAACCCACTGAACAAACATGGCTGGGTGTATCTCACAAGGGGGGGGGGGGGTCAACGCGCTCGGGACAATCCGTCAGAACCCCGCATGGGAAATACCCCGAGGCTGCGACGTGCCATGGGTCAAATTAGCCGTCGGTCGAAACGAGGTGTCAGTTGTTCCCAAATTGGATCATCCCATTTAACCAGAGGCTTCTGATTCATCGAGGAGCTGGCCTTGGCATGCCCACGCAGTGATCATTGGACCGGGAAAGCCATGAGACTGACTTTGCTATTACCGCCAATCAGAGCGTGTAGCGACGCCAGATGCAACAAGGTCATACTAACTGTCCAATGTCTTATAAGATGTTGGGAGGATGTCCGTTGGCCGAGTTCAATCTTGTGTTCTAGAGAGGCCAGGCCATATCAACAGACGCATCAGTACTGCCGCCACAATGCCTAGCAAGGAGAAGGTCTATAATTGGTAGGCTTCACAAGATATATGGCTTGGATGATATTGACAACAACAGGTATGTGGCCCTTGTGGCTGCTGGATGCATGATCCTTATGGGATACGATGCTTCAGTTTTCAACTCGGTCCAGGTGTCACCCAATTGGGTCGATCATTTCAACAAGCCCAACAGTCACATGATTGGTCTGCTTAACACGACTTACACCGTTGGTGGCATTGTCACAGGATGGTTCGCTTCTGGTCCTATTGTAAGCAAGACGTTCCATTCCTCCTCTCCGCCAAGCGAGTCCTGACTTTAGAAGGCCGACTTTTTGGGTCGCCGCTGGGGTATGGCAATTGGTTGCATCATCACCATCGTGGGAACCTTTGTTCAGACCTTCAGCCCAAGGCATTCGATTGGAGTGTTCATGTTTGGGCGAATTTTGGTCGGTGCCGGTCAAGCTGTTGCAATTAGTACGTTTGCCTCCAAATGCTCTCCCTAACCACGTCTCACACATGCATAGCTTCGGGTCCAATTTACATCGGCGAAATCACTGAGCCCCAAGTTCGTGGAACCGTCATGAGCTTTTGGCAGATGTTCTACTCCGTCGGCTCCTTCATCGCATACTGGATCAACTTTGCCGCGGCCAGAAACAGGCAATCCCTCGGAGAGTGGGACTGGAAAATGGTGGTCATCTTCCAGTTAATGATGCCATGCATCATCGTTGCTCAGCTACCATTCATTCCGGAGTCTCCCCGATGGCTCATCAGTCGCAAGAAGGACGTCGAAGGCGCCCGCAAAGCTCTGACCAGAGTTCGATCGGACCCACAGAAGGTCGAGGATGAACTCTTGACCATTCGCGAGGCGATTGAATACGAAAAAGAGGCTCAGTCTGAGGGCTGGAAAGCCTACTTGGCCTTGTTCAAGGATCCCAGTATTCGCAAACGTCTCTACATCGCTTTCTTCATCAACGTCGGTCAGCAGCTCAGTGGCCAGGGAACGCTTAATAGCTACTCTTCCACGATTTACAAGAAGGTGTACAAGAGTGTCGATACCATCAACCTAATCAACGCCTTGAATGCCACTTTCGGCATTATCTTCACCTTGAACGCTACTTGGACAGTCGACCGATACGGAAGACGATTCTTGTTCATTGTCGGAGCATGCGGTATGTGCCTTTGCAGCATGATCATTCCCATCATCGGACTTACCACACCCGGTACCGATGAGAAGAGCCGTCCTGTTGGTATCGCCATTACATTCATGGCGTTCCTGTTCGCATTCTTCTACAAGCCAACTTGGGGTGCCACGACTTGGATCTACACTAGTGAAATCTTCCCCTTGAATGTCAGAGGACCGGCCGTGGGAATGAGCGTGCAGATGCAAGGCGTTGCAAACACCATTTTCCAACAATTCTTCCCCATCTTCTACGAGAATGAAGGATTGTAAGTACAAATACCCATTTGCACATGTGCCATACTAATACCGTGCAGGAAAACATTCTTCTTTTTCATGACTTGCAATGTCTTCCTGGCAATCATCGTCTACTTCCTCCTGCCTGAGACCAAGAAGGTTCCCCTCGAGGAGATGGACACTTTGTTTGGTGGCGTGAACCACATCGAAAAGGGCGCTGCTATGATCCATGACATTGATGCCACCCGACCCACGGCGGGTGAAATTGCGATGGAAACCGTCACCCAACAGCCTAAGACAGACAATGACAAGAAGGTCTAGCTGGGCCGCTTGATAAAGCTTTGAGCTAGCCTTTTGATGTATACCTACATGTCAAGCCAACAAGATACTTCAGAAATCAGACTACTTAGCTGTTGGACTGAAATATTAAGCTTTTGGGTTTTTATACATCATTAGCGTGCATCTGAAATGCCGACGCAACTCCCAGTGGGCCTCCAAGTGGATCTCAACCGTAGATTGCTTTGATGCTGAATAAATTATCACTCCCGCAGACTCCAATAGTGTCTGGCAACCTGCATATGATAGTAATCGGTCGATACAATCGACACCAAACCATTAATTTACTAGGCTTCCATGCCCCTGGGTATCCTTAAGACATAGTTTACTGGCCTTACAGCTCCGCGTAAGCCCGTAACTCTCGGGGATTCATGTTGCTTCTAACACGCTCGTCAGTAGACCACCGCCTCAGAAAACTCAGGCGAACTCGCAATCGCGGATCTTCAGGTGACGCCCGACGAGCTGAAGGCGTGGGCTGTGAGGCTTTGCAAGACAAGCCTAGTGTTGCGCTGGGACAAGATGCAAGGACATGCCAAGCTCACCGGCATCAGTATTCCGGACCACCGTTCTGAATGACCCGAGCATCGGGATGCATTTAGCCTAAAGACGACACGCACACAGAGCAACCCCGCGCCAACAGGGGCCCCATGAGGAAAACCTGACCCAACTTCAGAGTCCACACGCAAGCATTTGCGCCACTTGAGCCCGGGCATGTGCGTTGTGGTGCGATTTAGTTGCCCTGTCTGGACAAGCACAAGCGCAGCGTTGCAGATCGATTCATGAGCTCGCCAGCAATTGATGGAACAATTCGGAGCAGGGGCTTCAATTATGATGCACGTCGGCTAAGCACATCGGCTAGCGGTGAGACCCAGGCTTATGTGGCTAAAGCCCCTACCACCTGGCCGAAATCCTTGTAGATTTACGATAATACAAATGTACGATATTTACGAGAAAGGCGTGGTAAAGAAGCTTAAAAGTTTATTCATTTGACGGTTTGCAGGCTCCACTGCGAGCTTCGGTGGAGCTTTGGTGCAACAAACATGGACTGATGCCCCATTCGCGGACGGTGTTGGAAAGTATTGGTAAATGGCGGAAGCACAGCAGGAGTGAAACTTGATGACGCTCCCTATCCCCTAGGTTTATTTCGAGGATTTCTTATAATTCTGGCAGTGGCACCTCAAATACACCGTGTGAGAATCTCGCATCGTCTCTCGGAATTGACGCTCGAATGCTGAGCATAGATTGCGGTTCACTCAAGGCCTCAACATCTCATCCCAATACTCATCAGATTTTAGAGCCTTCACCGTGGTCAAGTTTTACCGTAGAAAGGAATCAAGTTGTATTGCCAACATGAAGAGAAATTATGCCATCCCCAACCGTGACAATGGCCACCGACCTCAAATAATAGTGTGCCAAGACTAGGGCTCCATAATGGTCCGTCGGATAAATATGTCCGTGGGTCAAGTCACGAACTCTCCAGCACATCTGCTAACAATTGAAAGGCTTGCTTTTACATGAAATATTTCGGGTGTCAATAGAAGCATTGCATTTCTTGGTCGAAGATAGCAGAGGCTATTCGATGCAGAATTCTGTAGGTCTGTCTTCATAGGTGGTGTGCATTGAAGCCTAAGTCACAGACCGCTCGTTATCAAAATTCCCAAAGCCCAATATTTCCCATAATGCAAGTGAACATGGCGTCGTACAAATACTTTGTGCATACCTATGTACAGACATGTTTTCATTGACAAGCAAGTCTGTTGTCCTGCTGGTTTGTCAACAAGTCCCCAGCTGTGGGCATCAATTCTTCGATTGTCTTGAGAGTTCCCGCACTATGACAATGACATGTCCACTTTGTGTTATCAGTGACTACTTTGCGTTCATTTCATAACCTCTGCGACGCATCATGGAGTTTGGCTTCGGCCCCAACCAAGTAGTTGGAAGCTGGAGACTAAGTATAGGGTAGCCAAGTATAGGGAAGCTCAGACCGTCCCTCGGCCTGAGTCATAAGCTACAGTAGTGGAAATGGCAGACTTTGAATGTTACAAGAGATTGTGTAGAAATCGTGTTAGATAGTTGTGTAGATTAATACGTTTGCAGCAATAAATAATTCGGCAATTGAGCGCGCAAAGATGGACTCTTCGCAGTCAAAAGATCTTCCCTCCACTAAGGATTCTCTCGTACGAGAGCTGAGGACATTGGGTGTGACCTCGGGTATGACGTTGCTTGCCCACTCGTCGCTCCGCGCTGTGGGTTTCGTGGTAGGCGGCCCTGCCGCCGTGGAGCTGGCACTAGAAGAGGCGATAGGGGCCGACGGAACCTTGGTGATGCCGACCTTCAATGGCGATCTTACTGATCCGCAGCATTGGTGCCAGCCAGCAGTGTCCCCCGAATGGTGGGAAACGATCCGTCACGAGGCGCCAGCCTTCGACCCAGCATGGACCCCTTCTCGAGAAATGGGCGCGCTGGCCGAATGCTTCCGTACGAAGCCAGGAACACTACGCTCCTCACATCCACATGTTTCGTTTGCTGCACGAGGCCGGTATGCAGAGCAGATTACGGCCGACAGTCCTCTGGAGAATGGCATGGGAGAGGGTTCGCCCTTGAGCCGGATATCCGATCTTGAAGGATACGTCCTGCTCATGGGAGTGAGTTATGACAAGAATACCTCACTACATCTGTCGGAGTCGCGTGCTACATTTTCAAGCAAGAAGACACAGACTCAGGGCGCGGCGGTGTCAAGAGACGGGAAAACGCAATGGGTGGAGTTTCAGGATCTTGATTGGGTCGCGGACGACTTCTCCATCATCACTGAAGCATTCGTCAATGAAACTGGCCTTGCAAGATCTGGCAAGCTGGGCAAGGCAGATGCACTGCTTTTGCCCCAGCGTCAATTGGTCGATTTTGGGAAAACCTGGATGGAACAATATCGAAGGTAGCTGTAGTATGCAGGCCGGTCAGCTTGATGCCCACGAGAGTAGTGATCACATGGTCGTTACTGCCAAAGCATTCAAACAACAATTCTTATTTCGGGCCGTCTTCATGCATGTGGAAAGCAACTAGCTATTCTCTAACCGTACCTCAGAAAGGCATCGTCAACCGGCCTATCCTCAGGAACCGTGGTTGGCGAGCAAATATCGAAGTCCGCATCGGCGAGTGTGCCTGATGAGAGGGATTTGGCGTGCTGGCCGCGAAGAAGACGAATGGCTGAATGGTTGCTTCTACACGCCTTTGTGTCGGATCCTCTTCCCATTGACGTGAGCTTCGCAAACTCTATATTTGCACGATCACAACTCTTACACCAAACATGCACAAAAAGGGCACAACCGAAGCACCTACCCGCACGGTGCCTTTGAATGTGGGCTGATGAGGGTTAGGACCGTGTTGATCAATCTAATCATCGTATACTGCACTGCAACTCTGCACAAAAGGCCAAGAACGTTCATTGGGTAGAATGATCGTAGGCATCGTATTCGCTTCATTACTCTCTATTGTCATGTTTGAGGCGCCGGGTATAAAATCCTCGCTGGAACCAACTCAATGTTTTTTTTTTTAACAACCTCGACCGAGCCTGGCCTTGCTGGTGTCCCGTAAAGAAAGAAACTCCTTGGAAAAGAAAGAAAAAAGCAACTCGCTTATTGTGTCGCGTTTTCGGGTATTAAATCGTGGATTTTGTAGTACTCTTCCATCGCCCATCTCTTGCTCAGCAAGAAATCCTTGACACGACTGCTGCCGCTTCTCGGGTTTTCCCACCACTTTTCGTGCAGGCTCACGGCTCCGCCGTCGAGGTCGTCTTCGGTAGCCCAGCGGATGTTCCAGGTGTAGTCAATCTCTCGCCATGGCATGGCGCCATCCCAGCGGTATGCGTAGTTGAGCAGATTCTGCTCTGGGTATTTGGGGTCGAAGCGGCCTTTCAGATCGAGGAGGGCGACAAAGTATTGGAGCATCTTTTTGTCGGGTTTGAGAATGAAGAAGCCGGCGTTGAAGAAACCCGGTTCCTTGACATCGCTCCTCCAGCCGTGCTCCCACTGCTTCGGTGGCCACGAGTGGTCGTCGGTATCGACCTCACCCAGGCTGGCGAGCAAATACTCTTGTGGAAGTTCGGGCTCGTCGTCCTTTCGGCCAATGTCGGGCTTTGTTCTTAACAACACAGCACCGGGATCGTCGAACACACCATCGAGCGGGGCCTGCAGCAGCATGTCTCCATCCAGCATCAAGATACGTGAGTACTCCTCCATTTCCCAGACGCGCAGCTTGGCCATGACATCCTGCCAGCGGCTGTATTTTGGCACAACCCACGCATCGTCATGGCCGTGAAGCAGCGCCACGGAGCGAACAGTAGCACCGTCTTTGCGTAGGCGCTCGCAACGCGACTCGGTCACATCAGGGCCAACCAGGACAATCACGTCATGGCCAGAGGTCTTGGTATCGTGGTCATGCAGCAGCTGCCAGACGAGAATGCGGGTGGCGATGAAGTAAACGTCGGCATCGAGGTCTTCACTGCCTCCGTCGACGGTGCTGGTCAGAAATGTTACGTAGGCAAATCGGTCTGTTGATGTCGAGGTGGCGGCGGAGTCGTTGTGAGCGGGGAGATATTCTGGCCTGTGGATGGTGCCGTGCAGGATGTTGAGAGCGATGTTCCGAGCGGACCTCCGCTCGACAATCAAGAAGATGGTGATGAGGAGAATGGAAAAGGCGCAAAAGCAGACCTGGAGCCGATGGGTCTTTGGTAAAGACCGCCAGGCGATGGTCATGATTGAGCACTGCACAGGCGCTGCGCTGACAAGGAAGAATGAAAACGAAGGAAGCAATTAATTACAGCCCAAGTCGCTGGACGAAAAAGCCAAGCTTGGGCCTGGCCTGGAGCCGCACTGCACTGCACTGCACTGCACTGCCTGCTGATGTCACGCGCGACGCCCCGGCATCTGTACCGTAAATTACTGGAAGGGGACTGGGGGGCCGAAAGGGAAAAAAAGGAAAAAGGAGTGAGTCCCTTGTCGAGTGAAATGAAACCGAGGCTCAAAACGGCACAGCGCGCAGACGCTACGGCACGCGACACAGCTCGGCCCAACCCCTTAACACTCAAGATCTCCATCGAGCCTTGCTGGGCCGCCCAAGCGACAGAGACTTTGGTTAGTGCCTGGTCAGTGCGTGACGCAGTCAGCCGCGCCATCAGCGAAAATCCATGGGGCGGCGGCACCAGGGGAGGAGGCCCAGCCGAGGGCCGTGGGCGAATCGAAGCGAGAGTGCCATGGCGATGGAGTCATTAGGGCCAGCGCCGGCCAATCACTGCCTCCAGCTGGGCAGCCGTTACGTAGGCCAATGCTGCGCTTGTGCCGGCCGGTTACCGTAGTGTGTTGGCCATGTTTATTTTCGGTGCCTTGTGCCCCTGGGACCGGCTAAACCCAAAATCCGATGCCCAACCACGTTTACTGTAGGGCGAATCAAGTAATTAGGGAGGGCCAGGCAAGGCCAAGCAAAAGAAAAGAGAAGACAAGAGACCCTTTGGAGCTTCCAGAAGAAACCATTGTGCACAGACTTGCAGAACTTTAATATTTGAGACAAAAGTACATACAGTGAAACAGCCTCAAGACTATCTTATGTACCAACGTGGGGATACACGGACATGGTTTAGAAATATTTACAACACCACATTTCATCCATCCTCCCAATGTAACCTGACAATCAAACACCGCCACTCCCTCATCACAACCCTTTACAGCTTGTTGCCAGCAGAGCCGGGGACGCTGCTCGCCACCGAGCCCGAGCCGAGAACCGGGATCGAGTAGGGCAGCGAGCCGGGCGTCAGCGTACCCTCGGGGACGGCGTTCTCGGAGCTTCCAAAATCGACGTCGTCGACGACGGCGTAGCCCGTCTCGTCCGAGTCGCGCGAGAAGAGCGCGTTGGGCGTGTTGGAGAAGGCCGTGCTCTGCAGGAGCACCTGCGCCCCCATGCGCGAGTTGACGGCGCTGTCGAGCAGGCTGTCGTAGTAGTTGTTGACAATGTGCACCACACCGAAGCGCACCGACGGCCCGCGGCTGTTGATGTTCTTCCAGTGATTGTTGGCGTAGGTGATGTGCAGGGCGCCCGTGTCCTCGTCGGCGTTGCTGTCCGAGTGGCCAATCAGAGATCCCTTCCACTATTTCAAAAAGCGTCAGTGTGTGGTTCAACATGAAAATCCCCCATCGCCAACAGTACTCACGTGGTCGTGGAAGTAGACGTTGGACACGGTGACCCAGTCGGCGGCGTGGGTAATGTCAAGCAGACCGTCCAGGTCGTCCTTGCCGGCGCTCAGGTCGCCCGACAGATCAACATGGTCGATCCACACGTTGAGGGACTCATCGATACCGATGGCATCGCCGTTGTCCGCGTCAACCTGACCAATGGCCAAGTTGCGGATGATGACGTTGTTGACGCGGCGGATGTAGAGTCCAACACCGGTAAGCGCTTCGTGCCGACGTTAGTTCCATTGACACTCGCAAATTGCCAAGAATAACCGTTACTTACAAGCACCGCTCTCGCCGAAAATGGTCTTGTCCGCGGCAACGCGGATCCTGGCGCTACCGGAGATGGAGCCGCTGACAATGATGGTCAGGGGTCCCTCGCTCTCGGCGGCCTCGGTCAGGGCCGCAAGGTCCGAAACAGTGACGGTCTCACCGGCGGCACCACCGGTGGTACCGCCGTTCTCCAGGCAGTATCCGATGTCGCAGGCCTCGGCCGCCTGGCGCTTGGTGACCTCCCGAGCGTCGAGCTTGCGGAGCGGAGAAGCGGCGGCGGCGGCGCTGAACAGGAGAACTGGTGAGAACTTCATGGTGAATGATGTCGCAAGCGAGCAGTATCGAAGATGGGTATCGTGAGAAGCGAAGTGTGTCCGTCAAGGAATGGGTTGCTGTGCTGGTGATGCTGGAGCAAGTGATCCAAAAGCCATTCTCAACCATCGGACCTGGTGTCTTTTATAATCTTTGGCTCCTCTGCAAACTTCAAACTTTCCATCGTGAAATGTGTTTGATGACCGGATCGAACGGAGGACCAGCCCACTTCGTCAGGTAGGAGCATGTGAACGTTCTTTTCCGGGCTGCTGCGAACTGGCCGATGATTTCTCCTCGAATCGCAGAGCCCAAAGTCGGTGATCTTTACTGACTTGACTCCTGCGCTTCCCTGACGCTCGACTGATCGTCCCTGCGCAATAGATGCGACGGAGCAGATCACGACAGGTTCAGCAGCTGGCGGGAAGTGATCGACAGAAAGCTCTCCGCTGGAGAACGCTGCTTGCCGTCTCTGAAACAAGCCTTAATTATGATGCTTAATGCCCAGCTTTTCTGCAAGGTACGCACACTAAATCCCCCCGGGAATGTGCTGCCGTTTGCCATAGGCGGAACGCTCATGGTCCGCTTGACCACTGCAATTTCCCTCGAATGGTGGAGCGCGGAGATGGCGATCATTACTCTATCTTCACTACGTTACGGGATCGGCAATGACGGTAGAAGCAGCCTTCCCCAGAGTTCCAGTTTGCCAACCAGGAGTTTAATAAACAAGTCCTGGGCACTGGCATGATCAGCAGGAGAATTACATGCAAATAGGAGCAAAGCGACGCGTGGCAGGCCGGGGAACGTTGTTTTGGTGTTTCGAGTTGGGGATGGCCTCCTATGCGGTTGCGGATATGCACTTTCACGCTCCAGTCACGTAATTCAACTAACCTGGGAAATGTACGGAATTCAGTAAATGCTCCATTAAAAAACAATAGCATGGACTTGGCAGGTTTTGACTTTCGTTTTGACGTCTTGCACTTTCGGCTTGAACAATCTATTTGCGGACTGTTCCTTTTCCGCCGGTCTTGCAACCTCGATCCCAATTATATGGGCGGCCTTTGCTGTTGAAGTTGTCGGGTCATGTATGATGGCTTAAAAGCATGCTTTGAAATACAACGCAAAGAAGGGGTCGCACCACAATCCTAATGTCATCAATCACCAGAGCTTACAAGAAATGCCTCTCGAGACTGCAGCACTTTAAGCACAGCCGGAAAACCGAAAGGCCCCTAAGCAAATGGGCAGAGCCAGCGGACTCCCAATGTTGACGTGCAAGTACGGGGTTGATCGTCGCGGCCGGGGTACTCAGCCAAGTCGGAGCGGACGCATCCGCCAGCTCGAAGCAGACAGGTAGTCAAGTGACGCGCCCCGCGCGGGCTGCTGAGGTTAATAGCTTTTCCGAAGGCGGTCCATCACATTACATATCAAATCATGGGCTATCACAACTAGTTGCAGAATCGACCAAGAAGCGGCACTACGACACACTTATGTCAGGCTGATGATGATCCTCGCTGGATTGAACCCAGCCTTCGATCTCAGAATCGCATTCATATACTATTCATGGTTACTTATTGATTATTTGTAATATTGCCTCCTCGTCGATAGTATCTAGTAGCAACTATGGGCGTTAGCCTCCAGTTTATACCGTCATTCCCAAAGTTCGGACCTTGTGAAAGGCTCTATATTTATTATACATTACTTTCCGTAGGCCTTGGGACAAAGTCGGTCATACGGCATCGCCACCATCAAATGAAGCATGACCTTTTCGAAGAGTCAAAAGACTATCCCGCATCCACAGCTCGTAATATGCTGTGGCGAGAAGGGTTGCTGGGATGTTAACCAACATCCCAATGGGCGCATAGCCCCTGTGCGTGAATGCTTCTCTGCCAAAAAAGATGGCAGCAACCATGCGCGGACCTAGATCCCTGGCCAAGTTGGTGCTCAACGTGAGGCTGCCGAAACCCCAAATCATGCTGGCGTAGGCGAAGCCAATGACAAATGGTATGGCGGCAGGTTTGATGAAGGGGTTTGTGGGATCGAGAGCTGCCCAGATGGCGATTCCGATGAAAAAGTCGGCAAAGAACTCGTTGATGAACAGGTATGCCAGGCTCTGCCAGTCGTGAGGCATCGGGCAAAGCATCGAGGCCGGCGCGCCACCGCCAACAAGTGGCTTCCCGGCTTCGGCGAGCACGGCGCTGACGTCCCACACCTTCTCCCAGTACATGCCCATGACTAGCATCCCTGCCACGAAAGCACCAAGAATTTGGCTGAAGATGTAGTAGGGAACTTTTTTCCAGGGAAAACCCTGCCAAAAAGCCATGGCGAGAGTGATGGCCGGATTGAAGTGGCCGCCCGAGACGGGGGCGCAGGTGATGATGGCCAGGGCGACGCCAAAGGCAAAGGCGAAGCCAATCTGCAGGATGCTGCCAAAGGCCGCGACGCCGAGCCGGTCTTCTTGATGCAGCGTGAAGCTGGCGATTGACGAGATGCCGCAGAAAACGAAGCAGAACACGCCAGTGGCTTCCGCCACGCATTCACGTAACCAAGATGGGCGCGTGTGTTCGAAAAGCAGGCGGCGTCGTGAAATCGGCCGATTGATTGGCTTCAATTTTTCGACCTCGGAGCTGTTTTGTGGCGGTTGCTCGCCTTCAGGTGTTTGCGAGCCAAGCGTCCTGGAGCTGTGCCAGTGAGCTGAGATCCACTGGTCTGGATGCAGAAATGACGGATGGGGATGCGTCTGCGGCGGGTTGCAGGGCATCGCCATGGACTGAATGGTAGGCATGGTGGAGGGTTGGTGGTCAGAGACCAATCTTCGTTGCGCGGCCCGAATGGTAGTTTGTGTAGCTCTAGTTGGCTTGTCTGCTGTTAATAGCTAAGCTTAGGAGATGCCTGGATCACCGCGCTTTATATTCTCTTTCGATGCCCTGTCGCCAATCCATGTTGTCTCTTGGTCATATCACGCGTTTGGCAATTTGTGAAATGGGCATGAACAGGCTTGCTGAGAGGCGGTAGGTTTGTTCAGGGCTTCAGAACCCATGAATCTTGCATGGGCGGCCTATTCCGCCAGTCTAGAATCATGGCCATTGTGACAGACCAGGGGCAACATGCCCAACTTGGCGGACTCTCTACTCCGGTTTGTACTCTGCGCCTTTCAGCTCGTTCTGGTTCGTTCTAAACAAAGATGCTCCCGGGTGCGACCGGTCGGCCGCGGGAACAGTTGGCAGAGCTTTGTAACCAGATTGGTCCGAAAGGGCTTGGCGCATGCGGCTGTGGCAACAATCACCCCATCTGACGTTGTTTTTGGCCTGACATCGGCGGTGCCCTATGACAGGGATCTCCTTTTAAAATCTCTTGTTTACACTCCCAGTCTTATGAACAGTCAAGACAGGCCTACATCAATCGTCTCTTCTTTCGCATCACTCAACTGATGCAAACTTGCTACCGCTTATTCTGGGCTTGAGATTCTTTAACATTGAGAGCTTGAGGGCACAACGGCGAGGCAGAACTGTGGCGTTCGTGATCTGGGAATACTCTAGCGTCCATCGCTGTAAGCCGATACGGTCTCCCGTTTCACCACGTCCGTAGCGAAGGTAGATCCTTGCGAATGACATCAGATCCTTTTCTATACTCAAACCAACTACGAGAGCCGTGAGAAGATGTCGCAGAAAATGAGCATCAGAAATTTGGGTAGTCTTGGTACTTTTAAGCGCATCGTGGATGAATCAACTCGGCAGATGTTATATTTTCTATGGCAATTTTGCTTATAGGTCATCTGCGCCCTGCCGTTCTTCTGAAAAGCCACCCGTCTAAGTCCTTGGTCGATCCGTTGTTGTAAATATTGACAGGGAACCAACGGGCAACCATATTCGATAAGCAATGTCAGACCTTGAAGTCCAAAGAACGTTGGATAAGCATGGTACGGTATCTTGGCCGCTTAGGTCTGCCACATGGTTATTTCAAACGCTGTTCAGTTAATATAAGTGACGCTAACAGACAAAATTGGCCAATCCAATGCAAAGAACGAATGAGGCTTGAAAGCTAGCCACTTATGATGCAACGACCGTGTCATGAACTTACCCCGTTAGATTTTGGGCAAAAGAAATGTCTGAGAGTGCTTTGCGGATGATCTGGATTGACGCTTAGCAGTCGATACTTGAGACGTCATAGCGTGCTTACCATTTATACGTGATCAATTCCCTTTCCAATTAGCTCATCGAGATTGGACTTCAGGGCAGATTGGAACACGGCGCTGGCGGCGAATGAACCTGTTACAGCTCCTTCACTCCCACTGAGGTATAATGATGAACTAGCAATGGGCAGATCATCCTTGTTTACATTGGCTGCAAGAGCGACAAAAACAGTTGAATGGGATACCCCAGTAGCAGAACCTACCCGTATGAGGTTCTGGTAAATGCCCTTGCTCAAGACTTTGCCTGGACGATCTTTTTTCCCAGAATTTTGAGGTTTACTGCTACCAAAGCCATTGCGACGATAGTCAAGGGAGCATGGGCGGCAAGCAACAACCCAAAGTCAGCTTCAGAAAATGTAAGATCGCCTATTTCCCGGAGTCTGAAGGACCGATTTCGGTCAATCCGGTTTGAAGCTGGAACGGCAGATGGCTCTGTTGACGGCTGGTTTTGGTCGGAGCTAAAGAAAGGAGATGCACCAGCTGGGTGACAGAAACCTCGTGGTAGATGGAGTGATTGGACTTAGAAAGGTACTCAATCTTGTTCTCCCACGGTTCTGGGAGTAAGTATCATCCGCAGACAGAGACCAGTCGCATTAAAATTACCATCAGTTAAGTATCCCATAGGTTGTCAATAAGCCTGCAAATTCTGGGGAAATAAATGATCCGTCTCGTTGTGGCCAAGCTCGAGAGGTTATGAGGGAATAGACATATAGAGAATTGGCATATAAAACAAAGATACGATCAAAGACGTTGAAGAACAAGACCCAGCCGTCTTGAGCTACTGTGGTAGATAATAAACTGCTTCTCTTCTTCTCATAGGTGCTTATAATTTTTATAGCCGTAATTTTCCTATTTCTATTGGCTTCACCGTACGATTTAGGCACGCTCCTATGCTTGTAGTCTCTGGTCTTCTATATATTTGTACTGGCGAACAAAGGCTGCTGTTCAACTGGTGATGAGTTTCATGATTTCTGTTTGCTTTGCTCTAGTCTATTTTGTTAAGTTCACTTGATCCATGAGCTGAAATGAAAGCTTCCAGTATTGCACAGTTACCCAAAGGCAAAGAATCTTGAGGAGGTAGAAAAAGTCCAGACTTACCATTAAAAGAATACTCATGCAAGAAAAACCCACGCAGCATTCCCCTGAAAGGAAAGTATCTTACTACTTTAATAGCCAGTTCGTCTTCTGGCCTGGACACATACCTAATCCACAATCAAACCTGTCTCATGTGATGTAAAAAAATTGATTTTCTAAAACAGATCTTACAACTCTGGTCCATGCTGTGACTGAATGGTACAAGTAAAGTTCACAAAGATCATGAGGAGCGGTACGGGGCAAGGTCGCAGTATGTGACTGAAATAACTTTGAATCAGCAGATACTCAACTACCTTTAAGCCCTCACTGTAGAGAAAAAATTGAACTCAAACAAACTTAATGCCATTCTGTTTGCTTTAAAGTTTTCTGAATGGAGCCTTGATAAGAGCGGCTTTAAAAGCGTTGAGCGAGAGAACTCGAGAAGATTCCCTTTCTTCCATTACATATTCCTCATCCGATTTCCGAGCACGATTAATCGAGACTGGGTGTACAAAAACATATTGTATCCTCAAACAAGACCACGAAATCATGTGCTTCGGCGCACGAAAACCCAATGCGTCCCCCCGCGGCGCTATGAACGTGCGTCCCGTTAAGGCAGACCAACCGGGCTTAAAGCAATGTAGGGTCCTGGCGCCTAAAGCCCAGCAGCGGAAACACAATTTTGGCGGGTCAGGCTACACCTCGACCGGCGCCTGGGACTCTTACGTCGGTGACGGCGGCGGACTAGGATGCAGTGGAGATGGTGGAGGAGGGTATGGCGGAGGATGCGATGGCGGTTGAAGAGCAGACTAGACTGATGACGAGATTCTGTGCCGTGGAGGAGACAACGCTACCCAATACAAACAGCAGGCTTTAAGAAAAGAAACCCTACAATCTTTTAATGTGCTTGTATGATGGTGCTTTGTACGATTATTACCCGGAAAACCATGCGCCAATCCACCAACTCTGCTGCATTATCACGTGCTCTGACAAGTTTCGCCATCATGGCCAGGCCCGATCCGTTCAGCGTACGGCCTATTCTGCCTGGACATATATGTGTGTTCCGAGATTGGCCATCATAGTAAGGTTGACAGGAAGGCTTTCAGTCATGTATTGGTAGGTAAATTCATGTGAAATAATCTATAGAGATCTATGGATCAGATTTACGCGAGAAGACCCATCTTTTGGCCAGTGATAATGTGGCCATGGGTTGATTGGTATATACGAAATGCCATTGAAGATTGATCGCTGAGGCACATAATTCTCCGACGTCACGAATTCTTCCGCTGGTTGTGTTGCGAGCGGGATGGCCATTCTTCGAGCTATCCAAGCCTCCACTACGAGGACACTCGACTCATATGTGGTGCGAAGAAATATGCTGTGCTGTGGTGTTCGTTGGAAACCCCGAGGCTTGATATCTTGTTTCTCAACCGAGTGATGGGTTCGTGCTTCTCGTGGATCTATAGCACAATGTCCAGCACTACACCTCAGAACAGTTTGCTGATCATCTTTCAAAGCAGTATCTACCACTTTCATTAGCTAAGTCATTAGATTTAGGAGCTAGAAATGGCATTAGGTAGTGTGAATAATTCTGCAAGTTGCGATAATCAAAATGTGATCATTTTAGCAACAAACAAGTGATAAGCTCACAGATAATACATGAAAAGGGTATCAGTCTATTGCGCTTATGCTTATTCTATCAAAAGATCCCAACACAAAACTTCTCTTTGTACATATCGTAATCACGGTAAAAGCCTGTCCACATCATCCTGTTATCACATGGCGGCCTGTCTGCAGTTCCAACATCGTCGTCCCGACATTCGGGCAGCGCCTGTTGCCACTGGGCCTCAGTCCGCGGCAACCACGGCTTCGGGAGCGGCCAATCACTGAAGTGCACGAGGACGGACCTCGAGACCTCCCCCATAGCATTCCATTCCTCGTCGTCGTTAGGCGCCAGGTACTTCGAGTGGTCGTTTGATCGGAACTCGCCAGATAATAGAGCTAACCGGCGATGCGGGAGAATCATGGCGGAATCCTTGAACATATGATTGATGACCTCCATATCGAAATCGCCTGACTTCAAGGCTTCATCCATGATTTTGTTGTATTGCTTCTCGTTGGGCTCTAGCAGCATCACATGTGAGCCGAGAACTTGTTGAGCGAGGTTATCCTCCTTCTTAGTCAACCAGTACGCTCGGGGGACGGCAAGCGCTGCTAATGGACTCAAAAAGTAATGATCCATTTTGTTGAGAACCAAGGAATCGGAATCGAAGGCGAGCACGCGGGTCCAATTGGTCAGAGCGAAGGAATGAAACTTGGTCAGGCTGTCGGCCCAAGTCGCGTCGCCTTTACGAGTCGAGACGACGTCGAAACCGGAGAGGATGATTTCGGGGTGGTTTTTGCGGACAGTGGCAAGAGCTCTGGCTTCCGGAGAGTTCTGTAGAAGATGCATTAGCGGGCGACAATCAATCAGGGCAATCTTGGATGCGGCGAACCCCTTCGGACCACTGTTTGGGGTGGATCAAGACCAGGTCGTGTTGCGCTCCGTAGCGCTTCAAAAGGCGGAAGTTGATGACCTATGCTCATCCTCAGCATGATTTCTTGCCATGCTCCGGGCGCTTCAACCTACGGCATTGCATAGATAGTTCAGATTGGTGGCATATTGGGCGTAGGCAAAGCTAGGGACGGGCTGTTCCGTTGTCCATGGCGCCCAAATGGACTTCTCGCCGGGCTCGATGGTGGTGTTGGCGAGAGCGAAGAATTCGGCAGCGGTCTGTGGCTGGCGGTACCACGGCCGAACCAGCAGTGACGTGCTGACAAGGAGGAACCCGAGAGCGATGCAGCCGAGGATCAGGCGAAGAAGCCGTGGTGGGAGGTTGATGGGAAGAGGGAGACTGAGCTCCATGGCGTCAATGATGCAGTCGTCGGACTGCAACTGCCACAACAACCAAAAGCGGAGGGGAGAGGTGGAATAGATAGTCTGCGATATTCCCTCTCCTTTCCGAATATAATAATTTTGCATGACGAGCCATCAAGCTCAGCCACGTTTCCACCAGTGCGCCGCCCCCTCATTGTCGCAGGGTCCCACCACCGTATTTTATGGGTCGTTCTGTCGCAAGATTCTTCGTATTCACAAATTAGTCCCGGCGACTCTTGGACCCCGTATCTGAGTTCCGCCTTTTTCCGCGGCATGAAGCTCTGTTCAGATTAGTCTGAGCTTTGAAGCACGCGGGCCAACAGCAGGACTTTCGGATAAACACCCCACCCGGCTTGCGATTGGGCACGGTTACGGTGGGGTTTCGCATCGCCACGGTTTGATTCATTCACTGCATGACCTCCTTGCATGCGCTGCCATGGGCCAAGCCTCACAGCGTCGTCGATGATAACCGCGGACACAGATGTCGCGGCGGCCACTGCCCTTGTTCTGGTGAGGAATTCGAGGAGAGCGACAAATATGCCTGAGCTGACGGTTCAATTGCACAGCTTGTCCTGCAAAACTCCGCGTCGCTAGTGGTTAGTGTCCTCGCGCGGGCTCATTATGTGTCCCTTGGCGTCAACTAATGTCGTGATACACAGCTGCTGCACAGTCTGCAAAATGGGTCGGACGGACAGCCATACGAGCCATTAACAGTGGTTGCCTTGTCCGAGATTCTCAAACTGGCCATCTCGATCCTTCTCATCATCAGAACAGCTTCCAATGACGCCGTATTTTCAGCTTGGGGGCCGAGGCTTCGAGACGCCTGGCGACAGGCTCAAGATGGGCATTTTCGATCTGCCATCCCAGCCGTTCTCTACACAATTTCGGCTGTCTGCCAAAGCGTCGGCGCTCGTAACCTGGATCCGCTGTCCTTCGTGATGCTCTCGCAAGCAAAGCTGATGCTGACCCCTTTGTATCGACTTGGCATGCTAGGCCGGACATTTGGTAAGCGGCAGTGGATTTTTCTCATTGTCATGATAGCAGGCATTGTGATTTCCGAGACGGGAACGCGACCGTCTTCATTGGGGTCATCGCAACAGGGCAATCCAGCTGTTACACAAAGTCAACGAGCGATTACTGGGCTGCTGTCAATGTTCATTGCCGGAAATTGTGTTGCATATGCAGGAGTCCATCAGGAAGTGATTTTAAAAACAGTCGACAAATTCATGATCCGCAATGCCCAGCTAGCCGCGTACAGCTGCTTATGTGCTGTGCTTGGTCTTTCATGGAAATTTGCCAACGCTTCTGGACCGACTATTACGGTCGCGAGAGAGGCTATGCGCGGACTACATGGTCTGGTCTGGGTTCTAATCGCGTTACAAGCTGCTGGTGGTTTCATCGTGGCGTGGAGTCTACACGCATCAAGCGCTGTGGCGAAGAACTCGGCGCAAGCCCTGGGCTTCGTCGTCGCCTCCATCACTTTCATGACTTTCTCCGAAGAGAAGGCCAAGGTCAACGTATGTCCACTGTCGTTGCACCTTTGGGACATGTCTAACTCAAGAACGCAGTCAATCCTCGGCATTACCTGTGTCATAGCAGGCGTAGTCGGATCCCTATTCGGCAATCAGAAGTCAAAAGACAAGCAGGATTGTCGAGACTCGCAGGAAATAATGCTGGAAAAGGGGATGGGCCAACCGTCTCTAGAGGACTACAAGTAGCTTCGAGACTGTTGTTCTGATTATACCAAGACAAATGACTCGGCCTTCCTAAATGATCACCAAGTCCCTTTGCTTGAATATTGATGAGAGACGATTGTCATGAGAAACAGCCCCGTGCTGTCATCAATTGTAATGGAACAGTCAAGTATCACGAACGAATCTATTCTCATACCGTGTTACGGCGGAAATATGTTAATCCGGGTGAAATTGTTGACTTTTCTGGTTGCCATTGCTATCCAAACCTTCGTCGTCGATAATTATCGTGGTATCCCATTCATCCGCTGTAAAATCAAAATAATGTCGGCACTCTCCTACACTTCCTATAATATAAAAACAGGCGGAAGTGACAAGGTTCCCATCAAGATAGCCGAAGCGGCATGTCAGGCTGAAGGCTTACACTTGGCAACTTGGAGCTCGGCATTTCTACTTTCCAATCTTCTGCATAAACTTAGTATCAACGCAGCCCTGCAAAGTAGCCATCAGAGCGAGATATCTGTCATCGAGCTCGGAGCTGGCACAGGATTGACGGGGCTAAGCGCAGCGGCTATCTGGAGCACAAATTCACTACTCACAGATCTGCCGGGCATTGTGCCAGGGCTAGAAGAAAATGCGCGCCTCA
Organism: Paramyrothecium roridum; assembly: GCA_003012165.1. Taxonomy (NCBI): domain Eukaryota; kingdom Fungi; phylum Ascomycota; class Sordariomycetes; order Hypocreales; family Stachybotryaceae; genus Paramyrothecium; species Paramyrothecium roridum. The sequence goes on from PXOD01000410.1 coordinate 55,021, forward strand.
ACTCAGAGGCCATAAAACGCATGGGAGGGAGCGTTTCTTGTGGTACACTTGACTGGAATATGCCGGAAACTTGTTATATTCACGACAATGGCAGAATATCTCGAACCCTTAGTATCAAAGAGGTGAACGGTTTTCCCTTGGTCCTCGCTGCCGATACGATGTACACGGAAGACCATCCACAGCTCTTATCGCAGACAGTCTCGAAATGTCTGCGAAACTCGGCCGACGCAAGAGCCATCATCTGCTACCCTATGCGAATTGCCTATTTGGATCACATCCGAGAGTTCTGGGAACTAATGGATGAACAAGGTCTCGCCCCTGAACAAGAGGGCAGAGAAGAGATAGATATGGAAGGATGGGACGATGAAAGACTGCATGAATGGTCAATCTGGAAGTGGAAAGACCAGTGAAATGCAGCAGCCCACGATAGTTTCAAAGGATTGCAGGCTTGCCATGAGGCTCTGTAACAGATGCACAGGGAGTTATTTGAGAATTTGAGGCGGGATCGAAGTGCTAATAGTCCTTGCAAAAAAGCAAAAAAAAAAAAAAAAAAAAAACAACGGAAAGGATATTCTGAATGTGTAGAATGAAGGCATGCTGCATGCATGGCTCGGTGCCCTTCCCCTGGGTCCTCAGCCAAGCCAT